>CM033470.1:81698913-81741863 GCA_019447015.1 Hymenochirus boettgeri
AAAACAGGTGACACCACAAGGGTGTAAACATTTGGCATGGGCCAAGCAGAATCCACGTTGGACGTGGATATTCTGGAAATAACACACTACCACATATTGAAAAATATGGTGAACAATCTGTGGCCAGACACTTTAGACTTATGGCACATCCCATCTCCACTCTACGATGGATGGCTATTGATGTGGAACCAAAAAGGGAAGGCATTAACCGGAATATAGCACTCCTACAAAGGGAGGTTAAATGGATTAAAAGACTAGGCACACATACCCCATCGGGGCTCAATGAATCAGTACCTCTGAACTGTTTCCTGTAGATGCTCTCCCTTTGAGATGAGCACGAGTAGACTTGATCGCCCCTGATTACCCCTTAGGTACGGCCCCTGGATCCATATAATTGTTTATCTTGCCACCTATAACAGTAACTGTTTTCCCCTCCTGCCAGCCCCATTAGTTCAGGTAGCCATACCCCTAGTATGTCCCTGAACCCCTTTCAAGGGGAACGTTTATTCCTTGTATTTATTCTTGTGAGATAGTTGATTTTAATATGTTCTAATATTTTGTCTCTTCTATTTCTTTAGCCTTCTTTAGCTTCCTTTCTTACCTGTGACATTGCGGTTGTGGTCACTTTGGGTTTGGTTGAGGCACTTGACACTTTATCCGACCTTGTCTGGTTGTCTTTGGTGCTAGCACTATTATCACTTTAGCAACATAGGCACTTTAGCAACACAGCGGTTTACTAGAAGCACGTTCGGCACTTTAGCTACGCTGCACTTTCTGCTTAGAGGTTTTCCTCCAGTTTGGGCATTTTTTACTGACCTTTCCTTGGCTATTTTGTTCTTGGGAACACTTGGTATGGCACCTCTGGACGGTGCTGTTAGGTTGGAGACGGGCTTTCCCTGTGGTAGCAGGGTCCGGCTACTTTCACCCACCTGATGTACAGAATGGTCAAAACAGGTGACACCACAAGGGTGTAAACATTTGGCATGGGCCAAGCAGGGTTGACCCACAGGTACAAACATTAGCCACAGAGTAGCTGGTGCAGCTGTACAGAATGGTCAAAACAGGTGACACCACAAGGGTGTAAACATTTGGCATGGGCCAGGCAGGATTGACCCACAGGTAAGAAACATTAGCCACAGAGTAGCTGGTGCAGCTGTACACAATGTAGCTGGTGCAGCTGTACACAATGGTCAAAACAGGTGACACCACAAGTGTGTAAACATTTGGCATGGGCCAGGCAGGATTGACCCACAGGTACAAACAGAGTAGCTGGTGCAGCTGTACACAATGGTCAAAACAGGTGACACAACAAGGGTGTAAACATTTGGCATGGGCCAGGCAGGATTGACCCACAGCTTATCTTTGGTTGGGAAAAATGGAATATGACTAAAGATCAGGGGGGTGGTAACAGCAGCTTTTTAGGGACGTCCCTATGGTGGATAGAATTACTCTGTGCATAAAGCAGTGAAAATGGGGTCAGGGCGTGGTTCTTTGAATGACTTAATGGGCATGTGGTGTACTGGCAGCAAAGCAACACGGAAGCTTCTTATTTACAGAAGTCTTTCTGAAATGTACTAAAGCAACTTACTAGAAAGAGAATCTTACAATGTATAGGTTTCTGGGGAGAACAACTTTTCACATTAGGTTTTTTTAAAAAGTTTAGTTCTTTATCGGTACTGTGTGTACCTAGATGAAGATTTTACATTGGTCTCAGATGGACTTATAGACAAATGTATAAGTAGTGTATGGACACCTTTAAATGTACCAAGTCTATACATACTACAGGGCAAGTCTTGAATATGGTTGTGTCATTTCCAATTAAATGTTGGACTGTGAAATATATAAGGATTTTCAGGGTTGGTAAGGTTTAAATGCAAGATAATGTGACACATATATGTTGTGGTGGCACCACTCAATATGGTATTCTAAATAAACTCATTTATTTTTAAGGCTTGATTGAAACACCAAATGCCCAAAACACACAACGTTTCGGGGGTTCCAACCCCCTTCCTCAGGTGTTGTAACTAGTTGACTACAGAGTGCAAGGCATATATAGGAAGTGCATCATGGGCACAATTAATAATCCGCCTCCTTTTCATGCGTCAAGAGTCAAAAGTGAACTGTGCAGTGTTGCATAAAAGTGCTAAGTCTTGAAGTACATATTAGTGCATTCAAATTACAATATAGACTTTCATATAATAAAGTGAATGTACATCCCTAATATGAATTATAATTCTGACAAAAAATATAAGTAAAGTGCTATCATGATAAAAAAACCGTGTGTCGTTTATAAACAATATTAAAAAGGTTAAAAGTTGCATAAAAATGATTGTTATTCAATAGTAAGAAATAATTATAAACACATATACAAGTGTGCGTGTTCATTCAATAACAAAATCTTCTTTTATACCACTATATAACAAACAGAGGATGATGGTTCTTTACGTGAGTACCATTTCAATTCTAGTATACATTCCACTAGATGGTGTAAGCGTTCCTGAAAAAGATAAAACAATGTTGCTAGTGGAATGTAATCAATAGGAAACCAACAATACTAAATAGGTAACAATGTTACATAGTTAAATGTTAGTGTTTCAATTAAGTTACATGTGTATGTTACATTGGTAATGCCTCCAGGACAGGAAACACTCAGGATTCTTTTGCACGCTGATTATAAGGAACACATTAAGCTATTACAAAATAACGAGTTAAAACTTATCTACATAACTACATGGTTATGTAGATGACATCTTCTTTATATGGGAGGGATCAGAAAAAACCAATGAGAACCATGTGTGAGGATTTTAATACCAGACATACCACTCTCAAATTTACCCTCACCTTAACCAGATAATCTTAATTTTGGATGTATGCGTGTTATAAACTGATGGACAATTGACAAACTGACATATATGCTAAAGCTACAGACGCAAACAATCCCTACATGCAGAGAGTTTCCACCCTAAAAGGTTGTATACGGGGTCTGCTTAAGCCAAATGCTAAGACAGAGTATAGTCAGTGTCTGATCTTTCTTGAAAACAAATGTAAGATCGAATGGCAAAAATGGTGACAAATTTGAAGAGAGAGGGTACATAGAAAAATAAATTAACAGAGGCAGCTATTAGAGCCTAGAGACACCAGAGAAACATTGTTACAAGAGAGTCCAAAGAAAGGAAACCAAAAACGGGATACATTTTGTAAGACCTACAGTACCCTTTCGGGTAGAATAAACAAATTGTGAATAACAACTGGCACTTCTATCATCAGTCCCACCAGTGGACACTGATTTAAGGAGAAGCGTTACATTCATACAAGAGGTCCTCAAATATAGGGGATCAATGATCATTCAGATATGTTACCAAATACCTTGAACAGAAGCCATCTGTGGAGAACCAAAAAATGGCACATAAGCCATGTAGATCGTGTCAAATGGCAGTTGCTATTATCCCAGGTTGATAAAATCTATCACCCCACAAAGGGAACTGTCATTTAAAATTTTGAAGACTGCTACTGTTTGACCCAGGGTGTCATTTATTTATTAAAATGTCCCCTGTGGCCAGGATATGTGGGACAAACTAAGAGAGAGAGGTACGCCAGAGATTGGGTGCGAAACTAAAAGAGACATAAAACAGTATAAACATGGAGAGTCGAAAATGGCCACCCCAGTGGCAAGGCACCTTTTTTGAACATAAAATAACGAATGCCAGTTCCGGTGGCAGATATTGCAAAGTAGTAAAAAAAGCCTAACAGAGGGGGGAACTTCCCACAATTATTATTACAAAGAGAACATTGGTGGATACACCATTACAACTCTGACACGAAGAGTTTGAATGAAGACTTTAAACCTAATATGTATTATAATCAGCATGGCAAAAAGCAATCCTGATGTTTCTGTCCGGAGGCATTCCCAATGTTAACTACAATGTAACTTAATTGAACTACATTTTAATATGTAAACATTGCTTACCCTATTTGTAGGTTGTTTCCTATGGATTACATTCCACTGCAACATTGTTTATTTTTCAGAAAAACGCTTACACATCAGTGGATGTATTACTAGAATTGAAAATGGGACTCACGTAAAGAACATCATCCTCTGTTTGTAATATTGTATAAAAGAATGATATTTGTTATTTGAATGACACGCACACAATTGTAATGTATTGATAATATTTATTACTGGAATAACAATAATTTTTATGCACTTGGTAAAAAATTTTTAAATAAGTAATAACGACACGACGGTTTTTTATATGATAGCACTACTTGTATTTTTTGTCAGAATGAATTAAATTCATCTTAGATGTAATGCACTTTATTATGAAAGTCTCTATTGTAATTTGAATTGCACTAATATGTACTTTCAAGCATTCGCACTTAATTGCCACTTCCCAGATTCACTTTGACCTCATGAAGGATTAATGAATTGTGATCATTGATGTTCCCTTCCTATATATGCCTTGCATCTGTATGTGTCACTTAGTTACACCTGAGGAAGGGGGTTGGACCACCGAAAAGTTGTGTGTATTTGGCATGTGTGTTTTCAGCACTTAAATAAATGAGTATTATTTGATACCCATATTGAGTGTGCCTACCTACAAACTAGATAGACTGATTAACTTACCTGCAGTGGGACAGGTTCTAAGGAAGTGCACCCAAATCTACCTATCAGGGCTACCCATTGGATTGAAATTGATATTGACACATATAACCTTTTCACTTAACAAAAACAGGCCACTAGTGCCAATGGGGATAGAAAGAGACTTCATGAGTTATAAGTACTTTTGTTTCCCCAGCATTAAGTCTTAAACTGAGCAGCTTTACCCCCGGGGGGGGCAGAGCAGCAGAGGTCAGGTGGGTCACTAAACCAACTGGAAGCAGGAAATTTGAAATTCATAACAAATAAGTTCTCACGATGCAGCCAGAGATGTGGTCAGGGGCTCATATAAAGAAAAAATACTGCACCCACCTATGGCCAAAAAATTCCAAAACTTGCCGATTGGGTTAGGCCCCACTAGCGCATTTCTACTATTCATGCTTTGCATGACATTTTAGTTATAATCTTAATGGCGTCAAATGGCCCCACTGTGTGCAATGCGATCTGTTATGATTCTATACCACATGCGATTCACTATTGGGGTCCGTTGTGTTCAAATCGCCATTTAATTACAAGTCTATGGAAGCGCATAGAAAAGCAGATAGAAGGGAACAATGAACATGACATGTGATGTTCTGCATTAGTTGGACTTGTAATGAAATAAAGACTTGTATTGTTTATCGATCAGAAAGACAAAAGGAATGGATTTTTGGAAGATTTTATCAAAATCTGACAAAAATTTTTTTGATCTGTATATGGTTTGCCTACTAAGGTGGAAACACCTTTTATTAAAAGAAATACAGGGAGCTTCCGTGGGGTGGTACCGCATTTTGTGATTCCTGAGGCCGATGAACTTACTCTTGTCAGCCTTGGGATCATTCGGAAACGCCCCAAAACTTTTCTCGCCCATCTAAAAGTATGGGGAGTTCCACGAAGCTGAAAGGGAATGGACAGTCTGAAACATTACTCCCCCCAATACTTTATATAGGAAAAATGCTCAGGACTTTGTGTAGGCTGAACTTTAAAAAAAAAAAAAAAAAAGAGAACCTTAAAGATTCCGTTTATCATCCTTTAAGATTTTGCAGTGTGTTCCCAGATTTCGGGGTAGATGCATAAAATGTGCAAAACGTCCAAGCTTATCCCACCACCAATTCATATTGTTAGCTAAAACTCTGTGTTAAACTGTAAAATTTGCAGGGTTGTACAGGCCTTAAACTGCAAAGTAGTAAACAGTAACAGGTGATTCAATAAAAGTTCTTTCGTTAAAATGTGTGCTAATCTTTGGACTCCAACCAATCAGATTGTAGCTTTCAAATGTTAAAAAAGCTTGATGGTTGGGGCAAAATTAGCACCATTTTAACGATAAGACTTGTATTGAAATAACCCTGTAAAAACTATATCCGATTGGTGCACATTTTTGTACAATTTATTGCATTGCCCATTTTAATATTGCAGAAAGGCTGCTGCACATTTTGTTAGGGCTACAAGTAAAAATGGATCTGTATTTGATTCCCAACAAAACTGCAGACAAACATTTTTACAGCTTACATCAAGGCCAAGAGCAGGATTTACAAGGAGGGATTCTTAAAAGGGTTCATCATATAGCGGAGCACAGCACACCACAAAAATTTTAGCTACCGGTACTCCCTCTTAAATTCCACTCCTATTTTAAAAGTAGACCTATTATATCCATTATTCAGATTCAATGTTACAGCGACTTTGCAGAGTTCAAGTCCAGTTATGGATGAATACTGGTACCAGGACTAGCATAAGGATTACACATTTCCATTGTGCTATTCTGTGTCCTTGGTCACTGTCTATGTCTGCATTTTTTTGTGTCGCAATTATTTTGATTCCATGTACACCGGCACCCTTGCATTATGAGGGGACTAAAGTTGACATATAAACAAGCAGAAAAGAGGGAATTCTGGGCAGTGTGGAATTTTCTACAAATGCCTTCACTGCACAAAAATATACTGGAAAATTAGAAAGTCTGGAAAAATCATATTAAAGGGTCTCTCCAACCCTCTATATATTTCTCTCAGGGACATGGGAGGAGGCAGAAGAAGAAACCTTTTATAAAGGAATACGGCTTTTCTACTTTTCAGTATTCTGGAATTTGAACCAGCACAGCAGAAGAACCATAAGGGCATATATACAAGGTAAGGATTTTTTTAACTTCACAGTGGGGCCAGCAGTGGAGTAAATTAAATTCTTAGTTCTGGGGTTGGACGTGCCCTAAAAAAGCTTCTGATTGAGTCACCTCAATTATGTTTGGTTTGCTGATTAGAATTGCGGTAGGCGATGCCCAAAATGTCACAGGCACAGGACTCAAACAGAGGAAGAGGGAAACGAAATGGAAAGCATGAAGGGAAGGATGCGTTGGCAATATTTTCAGTAAAAATACAATGTGTTTCTAAAAGCTTAACGTATATACCGAGTATAGCCGAGGGTTTTTAGGTTTAAAAAATAAGCCTAAAAATCTTGCCTCGGCTTATACTCGTTAATTCGGTAAACTAAGAAATGGAGGAATGGCAGAGGAGGGGAAATGGCACAGTAGATACCAAGCACTTATGGTAATGGTAAGCCATTACTTACATTTCTTTATCCATTGAGCTGGAGGACCGGAGCTAACACAGCTTGGCAGGGATGTGGCGGCTAGCGGGGGCGATACGTACGCAAGTTACGTTACGAACTACGTAAGTTTCGTATTACGCTGATCCTCCGACATTGGCAAACAGTCCGTTGCACGATGGAGGCCCCGCACACGGGACAGAGACCCGCGAGTCCTGTGGGACTCACCGCCCCCGTGGCACGACCATCCACACCATTTCAACTTTTACAGTATCTTCTCCTTGGGGGTTAGAGTAATTTGCCACTACAAGCTGTTTACGAAAACTACAACTCCCAGCAAGCAAAGCATGATGGGAGTTGTAGTTTCCAAAACATCTGGAGTTGCCTCAAAACATACAATGATGGGTACAGAAGTTGGGCCAAAGAGGATTTTTATTTGCTTACCACTACAGAAGTTTAAGTTTCCAAAATGATGATGGGTATACAGAATTGGGCAAGTTTTTGTTTTTGAGGCTTTAGGTGCCCTTTAAATGGACAGAATTCCCATACAGGAGTCCCATACAGTAATAGCCATACTGGATTGGTATTACTGTATGGGACGACGGTATGGGAAATGCTGCTTGTCCATTTAAAGAGCAACTAAAGCCTCAAAAACAGAATCTGAAGGCAGTAGTGGTTTATAAGTCACCCTCGACTTTTATACTCGAGTGTAAATCCGTTTTAATAATTGTTCATGTAAAAATAGGTTACCTCGACTTATACTAGGGTCGGGCTTTAGACGAGTATATACGGTACAATAGTTAGGTTATGGTTTATCGCACAAGGCATTGATATGGAAGCGAACACTGGTCCTAAGAATAATTGTTTTTATGTAACACAAACAAAACCACGTTTGGGGAGAACGCTATGTCTCCTTCAGGTTGTAAACGCTCACTATGTTTGGTTAAAGGGTTCATGACAGAATGGCCCATAGTAATCAGAATTATGTTAACTGATGTATGGAGAATTAGCCCTCCCAGAAAAAGTACAGGGCCAGGATTATGTTTCTTCAAATTCGGAAAATCCAAAAGATCATTCAAATGGAGAGATATGGCCTCTAATTTACTCTCATTTGGAATTTGTCATACCTTGCCACAAGTTAGAACAAGAATTGGCGAATTGATGCTTCCTTGAAATAATGGAATAGAGATCTATGAAAAACCAATTTCTTTAACAGGAGTGCCCGTTATTTGCGTTTGGTTGTTAAAGGGTATGCCCATTTACAAAAAAAAATGTTTTGATACTACACTACTACTACTACTACTACTACTACTAACTAAATTGTAAGTTATGTCCTCACAACACCTTTTCTGCCATGTGGGTGTGTGATCTGTCTAGACTGAGAAGAGAAATATATCTGTGTGACTCTGTTTGCTGAGTGGGGTCAGATTTCCTCCCAACACCTATAGAACACAGGTTGGGACTATAAGGAGCGGGCCTGACCGGACTTACAGAGACTTCCCTGTCACATTTAATAAGCAAGTGGGGAGATCTACACCGGTACAGTAAATACTAATTACAGTCCAAAGCTTTCACATGACACAGTGTACTTACCTGAGCAGAAATACCCTTTAAATTATAAACACCAACATTTTGGGCACATGTAACAAGCGCTCACATAATGTAAGAATGAAGATTCCTTTTATAAACCTACACACCAGATGTATCTAGTTTTAGGAGATTTAAAGGAAACTAAAATTGTTTTTATAACTATATTCACTTTCTATTAGTCACAGGGAGGACGGTGGAGAAAAAAATATTGTAGTTTAGGTTCCTTTAACATATTGGACATATTCAATAAAAGCACAGGCATAATAATTGAAGGCTTAAAAAAAAAGGAAGGATTGATTTCTTTCAGAGTGTAAAATCTCTGCCCTTATCGTCTAGAATGGAGCAATTACGGTACATATTATGATTTAAATGATATAATAAGTACTATGGTTGAAAATAATCAAAATAAAAAATCAGAAATTACTATAGATGGTAAGGTAATTGGCAATTGTAATATAACCTGCCACTAAGGAACTGAGCTGTCCTTGCCAGTCTCCGGGCTTGTAGGACCGCGGCCATTTTTTCCTTCTGCCTGTACTCTATGCATTGCAGCAGGCAATGTATTTTGGAAAAAACCAGTTTGAGGAAAACAGTTGGTGAGGAGGCTGATATCCACCAATAACTAAACGCTCCACGAGGTTTAGGCTGCAAAGTAAACAGAAAAGCAAAACTGAGCTTGTTGGTTACAACCAAATGCTTAAAGGGGGAAACTGTGGTTTCCATTTTGTAGTGCCTGTGGAGGCAGCCATTATCACCTGATAATCTGACCGCTGCCTTGGTTAGGGTTGGAGCTGCCACTGGATGTCTTTCTGCTGGGAAATTCTAATTAACATACCAGAATGCAAAAATCAATTATAATGAATAAGCCCCGATGAATAAAAGCGTATATTACACATGAATACTAAATATACTATATATATTTATAGCAGTGGAAGCAAATATTTGAGTTTATATATATATATATATTTATATATATATAATATATAAATAGTTCAAATATATACAGCATATTTATAAAATGCAAGCAATATAGTGCATACCACGGCCTTTATTTAATTTTGGTATTCATGTGTAAACATATAGCTTATTCTTCTGTGGCTTTGAAAAACTAACATTTACAAGGAGTCAAGCGAGGTAGTTAGGAGAGTTTTCCCCACAACTCCTTGCCATTATGCAAATAAGGGTAATAATAGGATTCTGGAATTATACTTTAATTGTGCATTTCTGCGTATGTAATTAGAATTTCCTAGCAGTAAAGGCGGCGGCCAGAGATCAGTGATCAATGGCTGCTCCATAAGGCACATACAAAATGGCGAAAAGACCACAGTCCCCTTAATTAACCATACTGCTTATCCCAGTATGCCTAAAATTCATATAGATGAACTAAAATAACAAATGTTTTCATTTTTCAAGTCTAGTTCCAATCAAACAAGATAGTTATTGTACTCTCCCAAATACAGGCCAACTATTATTATTATTATGTATATAATATATATACCAATATCCTTACTATCTTTTGCTTACGTCTTTAAGGAGGAATTCGTCTAGTTTAAAAAGTTTAAAAAGTCTTGTATATAAACTGAAATATAAATTGTAACTCTATTGCAATACAATACTCCAGATGTCAATATATTGCTACTACCTTCCCTAATATCCCTAATGCATTGCACACGGAGTAGTTAGCCTTAAACTGTGCCACTTTGCAGACCCCAGTTAGATACTTATCCTAGCAATTATAAAAGTCACAAAAGTTACCAAACTTATGCTCCCGAGTCCCGCATATAAAGGATTAGTCATGCTTGCTGATTCTCTAAATATACCGATCCCTTGGCACATGAAAAAAAAAAAACTTGTGGATACAGCCTGGTTCAGCCAATAAAAACAATAAGGGGGGTCCTTTTAATTCAGCGCCCACTATATTCTGGTCAATAAGGTTAGAAATACAGCCATAATTATATACGACGATGTTGGTTGAAAGTTAAAGTGGATGAACCATATTGGGTTGGGTTGTCAGTAGAGAAGGCACTATATCGAACTGGCACTGCTACAGAGAAATATTGTGCCCTAGTTTGAACATGAAAAATACATCCAACGCAAGTTTTCTGCTGGGACAATTGTTACAAATTAGTTCCAGATGTTAAATTATAGAGCAGCTTGACAAAACTGTATGCCTTATAGCCTTATCATAGACATACACAAACCTACATACACAGTTGTACAAACGTTCCCTGGATGGATCACATTACCATCAAAATGATCTGGCCCCAGCGGTTGTTGTTACGTGGGAGGGTAATTATGTAATGCATGCCCAGAAGATTAAAGGGATGCTATATACAAAAACTACAGCTTGATTATTCTTGACTGTCAAAAATCTACCACTTATTAATATATTTCTTGGCAGTGTCAGGACTGAGTTGTTGTGGTTGAATTTCAGCCGATTGACTGAATTAAAATATTAACAATCAGTACCCAAATTTACTGACATGCCGATCATTATTTTTCAAGGATTTTGCTTGAAAATTCCATTTTTAAAAATGGGCATTGTAAATACTACAGCCAAATCCCCAATCAGTCAAACAAAAATATGGGCCAGTATGGACTATGTGGATGTCGGGCCAAAACATGAATTGTATGTCCAGCTCTATGCGTTTTTGAACTAATATGCTTGTTTTTTAATGCAATCTAATGTGTCTACCTCCTGCAGAGCCAATGTCTAGCAGTTTGCCTCCATGCTATGTCCATAAGAACACAGCTAGGAATTTAAGTTGATACCGGATCTGGACGAAAATCAGCACTCCATTGCTGGGGTAGGGAATAGTCTCACAATGAGGGCGTTCCGATGGTACGGGCATCAAGAGTTAAAATCTAAAAAGACCAAAAATGGTTGGAGCATATGGAAAAAATTGCTTTATGCAAAAAAATGTGCAATGTAGGATGCAGTAGAGGTATACACTGAGCGTGGACTATTGATTGAGGAACAACAAACCTCTTACACAGGTTCTGGTTCCACACCATACCAAAGATCGATTCTCAAAGTTTAAATTTTACCTTTCTGCCAGGTCTTGGTACCAAGGCTCAGCAATAGACTGGAAGTTAGATTGCTGCAAAACAGCCCATGAAGCAATAAAGACGGTGGATAAGAGGACGTTACCTATATAGGGCATAAGACAGAGTTACCACGCGACAGAGAAAACAAAGCTTTGTCATCAATTCTATGGACAGTAATGCATCTTTCGCGGATATTGCATTAAATGCTGAATGAAAACATTAATGGGTTACATAAAGAAAAGAGAACTTTTTTGTGAGCCCAAATATCAAGGTTTCCATTTATGACCTGTATCCTGTGTCCAGACTCCCAGAAGCTGAGGCACAAGAAACCCAATAAAAAGGGGTTATCATATAGATAACTGGGTGAAATGCTGTGACTTCTAGGTAATCAAGGCGAGCAATCAAAAAGCTAATTCAACTGACACTAATGAGGAGGAGTTGCAGAAATAAGGAAATATCAGAAACTTGCAAGAATTGCCGGGGATTTCTTACACAATGGCTGCTGGACCCTCACAAGGAGTACAGCTCTCTGTCAGATATGTTAAATAAGCAATCTGGTGTGTCTCATACCCAAAAGGTAGGGAAGCAACACTACTGAAAAAATTTTTTTTTTTTTTGTTTTTAATAAAAGACACATTGGGACAGGAGGTAGGACTGAATCTTCCAACCTGCCGATTTTATTATGTATTCATGTCCAATTTTTGTTTCTGGCAGCGCAACCTCCCTTCCTCACCCCCCCTCAGAATCCCTTGGTGGCAAGACTTTCTTAAAAACAATAAAAAGCAGAAGGCAGAAACACTGTGTGACCCCTCCCCCCACAAAACTCTTTATTGAAATTTGAAAATCGCGGCCAGAAATGGTTTACTGTACGTACTACGTTTTCTCAGCTGACTTTTAGAAACACAGACACGGCTGACGTCCCGCCCTTATTCTGCTCTTCCGTTCTTGGAAGAAGAAACAAAAGAGGCAGAGGAAACGAAAGTTGGTAAGTACATTCTGGCCCGATTTGCAAATAGCATTTAGGTTGGGGGATCCCCTACAGGTGTGAGTTTTGTAATTCTGGGGTGGAGATACCCTTTAAACCAATTGAATTGCGTCACCTACCGTACTTTAAATAGTAATTATACATGAGCAAGGAGATTGAATACCATATGGGGATATGAGGACCGTTTTGTTACAGCGGTCATGGAAACTCCAAGGTGACTCTAATATCTTTCAATTATTTTAAAAAGGGAACACCATTTCCTATAAAGCGGCAGGTTAGAGAGGTATGTGACACTGATTGGACTGCCTCCATTAGTTTATAGGATATTAAAGGCTTTTATATACTGTAAATAATTAATGTAAAAACAAAATAAAAATGAAACCATGGTGCTCTGCAAGTGTTATGTCAACTTACAGCATGTGGTTGCCATCTGAAAAACAAACACATAGCTACTATCATCGCCTGTCCTATTATTCTGGTTAGAAACTTACCATCCCATACACCATGTTAACCCGTGATTGGTATGTGCTCTCACCTGTCATTATTTCTTAGCTGGGAGAACTTGCGGAAACTCTGACAGGTATTTTCTGTAAAGATGGGTTGAGGTCCTAAAGCCACACAGACGCCAACGTTGGCAAGACACAGCGTGACGCTGCCATGTTGGAATATATAAGTTATTGGTACAAATGCATGCAAGTGCTTGTGAGCAGATTTGAGCGAGGTTTTCCGAGGGAGAGTCAAACGTAAACAAGAGACAGAAAACAGATGTTTTTGTTGGTTAATTGTTTAGCAAAAATGAGTGGATTATCAAATCTCGATGCAAGGCACAAATGCAAATGCCTGCATGGTCAGTACACTTTGGTGATGTGTCCCTTTATTCAATGGGAAATCTAGTGTCCCCAATTTTCCACCTATTGGTAAGAGTTTGAGCTGAATGGTCTCTGATTACTGGTGTGGAAATTGAAAAGTCACCTGCCGGTCTATACTGCTGCGTGCAAGTGAGACACAACACATGCCCTAGCTGGGGAGGAAGCATTACAGGAGCTTGCAACCAATCGAACAGTATTGCTGCTAGGTAGGCGGGACCTCACGGATTGGCTGCGATCAAGAGAAGAACAAGGAAGGGAGGAAGTTGATGAATGGAATGAGCATGTAAACAGTGACTGTGTGCTTGTGTGGAAGGTTGAGCACAAATTCAGTGATGAGAAACGATACATTTATTTCATTGCTGACAGGGTTTAACTGCCGGGAGCAACACACAAAGGAAACCAAGGGAACCAAGCTCTTCTTATTTCTTTATGACGATACAAGCCTCCTCCCGATAAAACCACCTGGATGTGATAGGGGGCCCAATCATAGTTTGCAGGGAGGGCCAGTGATCCTAGTATCCGACAATTGTTGCTAAGTTGTGTTTGTGCATAGTGGGAACACCCTTTGGTTGGTGCAATTATTATGTTCATATAAAGTATGTGTGTATGTATGGTTGTATTGAGTGCGGTTAGATGTGTTTTGCATATGGATGCATTAGGTGTGCACATATTTATGTATGCAGGGAAATTGAAATCCAATTAATCTCCAAATTTTGCCAAACTACAAATCCCAACGAATGATGAACGTTGGTTTCTTATTCAAAAAAGTTGGTTTCTTTTTCAGTTAGTTTCTTATTGCGACCTGAATGTTGGTTTCTATTCGATTTGAATAAAAACTGGTTGTATTGCAATGGTGTAAACTGCTTTGGGCCACTGAAAAAACACGCGGATGGGACTGATAGACTACAACCCCTGGGCATATAATTCATTGTCCAGCCTGGCCAAATTGGTTTTGGGCATAGCAAGTTGGTCTAAAGTCTGTAAAATAGCATTTTGCACATTTGAATAAGAACTGTGTGTATTGCAATAAGTATAACGCTTTGGGCCACTGAAACCAAACACCGCAGACACGACTTGTACATACCCCTGCACTAATGTCAGTTGAGTCCAGCTGGCCCAAATTGTTTTGGGCATGCAAACGTTGGCTCCAAAAGTCTCAAATCCCATTTTGCCAACTGCATGCCCATGTCTCTGATTTTGTTTTTTCAGTGACCCAAACAGGTTTACCTATGCAATACACCAGTTTCTTATTCAAATCTGAACAGAAACACCAACTTCAGTCTGCGAAAAGAAAAACTAACTGAAAAAGAAACCAACTTTTTTGAATACGAAACCAACTTCATTTCGCAAATCCAGCATTTTCTGTCTGCCAGCGTGCTTGGTATGGGGAATCATGGGAGATGTCGTTTTGAAACATGGAGAGATTACTGGTTGACTAATACTGGTTTATTGTAGTGCATTTATATGTGTGTTGTCTGCAGTATGATCTGTGTGAATTGTTTGCGTAGTTATGGTTGTTTTTGTAGTATTAAAGTTGCCGTTTGTGCATAGTACGATGTGTTACAGGTGCAGAATCTCCCCTTTCCTGCTGGCACATATGTAGGTGTTTTTACGTGCGGTTGTTGGACTTTGTATGATATATGCTAATTTCACACTGTTGGGTTATCAGATGGCCAGGGGTGCTGGGGGTACAGTGACTGTTTTGTTGCTTTCACCTTCACGCAAACTTCCATTACATAATTATTAACATGTTTAGTACTGGGGCCCAATGGTCCTAGGCATTTATATAGAAAGCAAAGAAGGAGCCTAGGCTAATGGGTATATCCACCCCCAAAAAACACTTAATATGTTTAGGAAATGCGGCACCCCACACCTCGACAGGTTAATAATCTGAATGCTGTCCTGAAATGTACTTACCACCCTCTACCGTGCCGTTTCCGTGCACGGACGACAGCAGAAGGGGGGGGTTCAACCGGCATCCTATCCGTGCTTGGCTGACAGATGTGATGGTTGGAAACCAGCACAGAAGACAACAGAAGGCTGGTAGTACATTTGGGGACAAGCTTTCAGATATATATCACCATGCGAGGTTGAGGTTTTGTGCTCATTTCCTGCACATAGTAAAAATTTTTAGTGAGAGGTGGACAACCCTTTAATATTTGTAGTATAATGAGGTTTCCGCTAATACAAGCACTGAGTATGTTTAGATTGAGATACTATTGTATTTTAGATGGTCCTGTTGAAACTCCTATGACTCTATATGCGTTAAAACGGAATACCTAAGTCCCTGTATTTGAGTATAAAAAGAGGCAAAGTACAAGTTAGCTTGAAGCTGCTCACCATTGAGATGGGCGGAAAACTGATGAGTTATGTTCCTTTTCGAATTTTCGGGGAAAAATCCGAAAATCCGAAAACGGAACCCATAGAAAGTCTACGGGTGTAAAATTTTTCGAAAGTTTCTATCAATTTAAGGATTTAAATAGTAAAAGCGGTTACTGTACTAACAAAGAGGGACCTGGGGTGGTCTGGGAAACCCCGTAATATAAGTAAAATCACTTTAAAATCACTTTCCTCACGATCTGGCTTTTTTCGAGTTTGCGGTGCTTATTTCGAGGTTACCGAAATCGAACACTACTTCTCGAGGGTTACCGATATCACAAATACGAGGGTTACCGAAATCACGCTTGTACATCTGAGGGTTGTGAAATCGGCCGCAACATTCGATGTGTTCCCGAAATTCTATCGCTCTTTTCAGGTTGATGACTTCGATTTTGGGGTTCCCGCATTTCGTTACAATATCGAGGTTACCGAAAGTCGATCCCCACTTACGTATCCACTTTTTTCCGTTGTTACCGAAATCTGTCCATGTTTCGAGGTGTACCGAAATCGATAGCTACTTTCATGGTGTTTTGCGGCCGCTGTAACATTCGGAGATTACAAAATTGGTGTGCGTTTCGGATGATACCGAAAGCGAACGTTCTGCTTTCGGACCCTCTACTTCCGGTTTTGCGGACTTGTTCTGTTTGCCCCACTATTAGAGAATCGCATCACGCAGCCTCACTTCAGCCAGGATGCCTGAGTATGGAGTGGCAGCAGTCTGAGTGGCCTAACTGGCCAAGAAAAACTATGACGGGATCGGCTGCACCCCCATATTAAGTTACGCAATTGTGATCATGCGCAGTTTGCGCGGAATCTGTCAACAAAATTTAATAATTCCCAGACCCATCTTCCAGATGCAAAGGAGATGTTCTGAACCGCAGCGGTCAAGCTATTTGACTGACATAGCCAACAAGAGCGGAGAGGCAAGAGTATTCACAGTTTGAGCTCTTTTTTCTGCTTTGAGTTTGTATATAAAAGTTTATTAAAATATTATACTATTATTTGTACTTTTTTTGTACATCACATAAATTCAATTTCAGAGAAACTTTTTTATTTAAAAGTTTATTTGCATGCCAGCCATTAGCTATAAGTAGTTAGGGCGTAGGCCACCACTAGCGATATTTCGCGCATTTGGCGCCCGCGGATTTTTGCTTAAAATGGAAAACGCGGTGGGACACGGAAAAATTCCCGGGATTTCCCGTTCGCATTTGGTAACACATGCGTTCACACCATTTTTGGTGCGTTAACGCATGCAATTTACTAATGCAAAAGGCGAAAACGCATGCGCAAGGGCTGGAACGCGGTGGAACCACAAGAACAACAATCAACACGCGGATAACGCTCGCGCTTTGGTGCGCGATTCCTGTCGTGGAGGTGGTGCCCTCACGCTAAATGTTAATTATGTAATGAAATAACTGGTTGGGCGTTAAAAGCCAGCACAAAGCTGTCGCACCCGTCATATTAATGATTTTATTTTTATAAATCTTATCAGAAGCGGAAGATACAGAGGACCGAAGGGCCACACCACCCTCTCCTCCTCCTCCTCCTCCGCCTTGCCTCTCAGGCCTCCGGCACCACACCACAAGGACAGTATATCAGTTTTAGCCATTTTTTTTCGACCTGAGGCTGAGGCCACACTGCAACGCATTGAATGTGCACGCATTCCGGTGCATTGGTCTCGCAGTTGCACACTCATCTTCAATATTAAACCAAGCAATTGTGCAAAAAAAAAAAAATATGCACGACATGTGTTTACCAAAAGGCAATCGCACGTGCTTCGGAAATCACAGAATTTGTCATTCCCGTGATGGTATTTAAAATCGCGATTGAAATGAGTGCGTAAACACGTAAAAAAAACGAGTTAGTGTGGCCTACCTGATTGTTATATAAAGTGTTTAAAAAGCTTAAAATGCGGCACAAAGCTTGTTTTCCTACCGTCTATTAATTATTTATTTTTTTATATAATCTTCAGAAGAGAGATACAGGGACAAAAGGTCCACGCCAACCTTCCTCTCCTCCTTCGACTCTCAGCCTCCGGCACCACCCCCAAGAGCAGTATCACAGTTTTTTAGATGTTTTTTTTCGACCTTGAGGCGAAGGCCACACTGCACGCATTGAAGCGTGCACAATTTCCAGGCATTTGTCTCGCATTTTTACACGCAATTCAATATTTTCCATTATGGAAACGCAAGCAATTGTGGCAAAAAAACAAAAAAAAAATGGTGATGCGCATGTGTTACCAAAATGAGGACATGCATGTGGCAATCACCCGGGCTTCAAGAAATCACAAGGAATTTGTGCATTCCGTGATTTTCCATGGTTTTTAAATTGCGATGTGAAATTGAGTCGTAAAAACCATATAAAACGCGTTAGTGTGCCTAACACTGATTTTTAATTTAAAGTGGTTCAACAAAGCATAAAAAGTGCGGCAAGCTGTTTCTACCGTCATATTAATATATATTTAATTTTTTAATATAATCTACCGAAATAGAACAACAGGAGCCTCAGCCCATCCCCCTGCTTCATCCACCAGCAACCAAACACCATCCATGGTGCAATATGTATGGCCGTATGGCCCGTACTGGAGAGGGCAATAATTGTATGTGCACGCAAACTTCGGACTGGCTGCAGCGGGAGTTGCATTTATTAAAAGAAAACATGTAATTTTTATTTTTTTTTTTTTGTAAATATTTTTTATTATATACACTATTCGTAATATATATATATCTAATATACTAAGATATCTTTATTGCTACCTTTAAAAAATTGTTGGTATGTTATAATTTACTGCACCATAAATATACCATCCCAGGCACCCTGTAGTATCAGGAGCTTGGACCCACTATGTTAGTTAGTCAAACAGTTGACACCAACAAGGGTTTTGTAAACATTTGGGGGCGATGGGCCAGGAGATTGACCCACAGGTAATGAAACATTAGCCACCAGAGTAGCTGGTGCACGCTGTTACCAATGGTACAAACACGGTGCACACACAGGTTGGTTGTAAACATTTGGCATGGGCCAGGCAGGATGACCCACAGTAAAGAAATCATTAGTCCTAGCAGATAGTAGCTGGTGGCAAGCTGTATGGTCAAACACCGGTGGACACCACAAGGGTAGGTAAACATTTGGGATGGGCAGCCAGGTGACCCACAGATACAAACAGTAGTCGCACAGAGTAGCTGGTGCAGTCTGTACAGTAATGGTCCAAACCAGGTGGACACACAAGGTGTGTAACTAACATTTGGATGGCCAGGCGGATGACCCATGGTAAGAACATTAGGCCACAGAGTAGCTGGATGCCGGTACACAATGGTCAAAACACAGGTGACACCACAAGGGTGTATAACCATTTGGCATGGGCCAGGTAGATTGACCCAGCAGGTACAAACTTAGGCGCACAGTAAGTAGTTGGTGCAGCACTGTACCGGAATGGATCAAAACAGGTGCACACTCACAAGGGTTTATTACATTTGGCATGGACCAACAGGGTTGGCCCCACAGTACAAAACATTAGCCACAGAGAGGCTGTTGCACTGTACAGAATGGTCCAAAACAGGGACACCACAAGGTGTAAACATTGGCATGGGCCAGGCAGAGATACTGACCGCCAGTTGACAAACATTTAGCCCAGAGTAGCTGGTGCAGTTGTACACAATGGTCAAAAACAGGTGTACACCACAAGGGTTGTAAACATTTGGACGGGGGGGCAGGCTAGGTATGTGACCACAGGTAAGAAACATAGCCACAGAGTAGCTGGTGCAAGCTTATCACTATGGTCAAAACAGGTGTACACCAAAAGTGTAAAAACAAAAAAAAAAAAAAAAAACATTTGGCCGGCGTTCAGGCAGATGACCCCATAAGAAGAAAACATTAGCCCAGAGTATCTGGCTGCAGCTGTTACCATGTAAAAACAGTGACCCACAAGGGTGTTGTAAACTATTGGAGCATGGGCCAGGCGTAGGATGACCACAGGTAAATATAACATAGACAGTAGAGCTATGTGCAGTGTACAGAATGGTCAAAACATGGTGACACCACAAGGGGGTAATAGACATTTGGCATGTGGGCCAAGGCAGTGGTTTGACCACAGGTAAAAAAAAACAATTAGCCACAGAGTAGCTGTTTGCAGCGTACACAATGTTCAAAACAGGTGACACAACAGGGTGTAAACCATTGCATGGGCCAGTGCAGGATTTGACCACACAGGTACAAACATTAGCCACAGAGTAGCGTGTGCAGCTGTAAACAATGGTCAAAACAGGGTGACACCACTAGGTTGTAAAACGCATTTTGGCATGGGCGCGCAGGTGTTTTGACATCCACATGTACAAACATTAGCCACACGAGTACTGGTGCGTGTACACATGGTCAAAAACAGTGACACCACAAGTGTGTAAACATGTTTGCTGGGCCACGCAGGGTTGACCCACCAGGTACAACATTAGCCTACAGTAGTACTGGTGCTCAGCTTACCAGAATAGTCAAAAAACAGGTGACACCAAAAGGGTGTAAAATTTGGCATGGCCAGGCAGGATTGACGCCAGCAGGAAGAAACATTAGCCATCAGAGTAAGCTGGTGCACGCTATTAGAATGTTCGCAAAAGCAGGTGACACCACAGAGGTGTTGTAAACATTTGGGCAGTGGGCCAAGGCAGGGATTGACCGACAGGTCAAGAAGCATTAGCCACAGAGTAGCTGGGTGCAGCTGTAGGTGGTCAAAACAGGTGACACCACAAGGGGGAAACATTTGGCATGGACGGCAGCAGTGGCCCAGTGACATATGATAGTTCACTCAAGAGGTCAGGGTACACACAGGTGAAACATTGCATGGGCTGGCCGTATGCCCGACAAACAGTAGGTCAGATAGCTAGTGCAGCTGTACAAGATGGTCAAAACAGTGGCATGGCACCACAAGGTGTAACATGTGGCATGGGCAGGCAGGATTGACCCACATGTATAAACATTAGCCACGAGTGAGTGTGGCAGCTGTAACACAATGGTCAAAACCGGTGACGACCACAAGGTTGGTTAAACATTTGGGCTATGTGGCCAAGTTCATGGGTTGACCCACAGGTACAAACATCTAGGCCACAGAGATGCTGGTGCAGTTACACAATGTCATAAAAACAGGTTACACAATCAATGGGTGTAAACTTTGGCATGGCCAGGCAGGTATGACCCACAGGTAACAAACATATCCACAGAGTAGCTGTGTGGCAGCTGTACACAATGGTCAAAAGCAGGTCGACACCATCAAGTGTGTAACATTTGGCACTGGCCAGCAGGTATTGACGGCCTACGGTACAAACATTAGCCACAGAGTAGCTGTGCTGGCAGCTGTACACATGGTCAAAACAGGTGAGACCACAAAGGTGTAAAACATTTGGATGGGCTCAGGCGGAAGGATTGACCCACAGGTTAAGAAACCATTATGCCCACAGAGTAGCTGTGCAATGCCTGTACAGATGGTAAAACAAAAAGGGTGACACACACGGGTGTAAAACCATTTGGCATGGGCCAAGCAGGGTGACCCACAGGTACACAGTGCCACGAGATGTAGCTGGTGCAGCTGATACACGAATGTGTCAGAAACACGAAAAAACAGTACACCACAAGGTTGTGTAAACATTTGGCTTATGGGCCAGCAGTGATTGGACCCACAGTGTAAAGAAACTTAGCCCCCCCCCCCACGAGTAGCTGGTGCTAGCTTGTACACAATGTTCAAAACAGGGTGACAACCACAAGGGTGTACACTATTTGGCATGGGCGCAGGAAGGATTGGACCCCACAGGTACAAAATTAGTCCGACAGAGTACGCTGGTGCAGCTGTAACAGATGTACAAAACAGGGTGACACCAAAGGTGTTGTTGTAAACTTTGGCAGGCACTCAGGCAGGGTAACCCACAGGTAAGAAATCATTAGCCACAGAGTAGTGGTGCTAGTGTACAACAATGGTCAAAACGACAGGTGACACCACAAGGGTGTAAACATTTGGCATGGGCCAGGCAGGGTTGACACACAGGTACAAACATTAGCCACAGAGTAGCTGGTGCAGCTGTACACAATGGTCAAAACAGGTGACACCACAAGGGTGTAAACATTTGGCATGGGCCAGCTTATCTTTGGTTGGGAAAAATGGAATATGACTAAAGATCAGGGGGGTGGTAACAGCAGCTTTTTAGGGACGTCCCTATGGTGGATAGAATTACTCTGTGCATAAAGCAGTGAAAATGGGGTCAGGGCGTGGTTCTTTGAATGACTTAATGGGCATGTGGTGTACTGGCAGCAAAGCAACACGGAAGCTTCTTATTTACAGAAGTCTTTCTGAAATGTACTAAAGCAACTTACTAGAAAGAGAATCTTACAATGTATAGGTTTCTGGGGAGAACAACTTTTCACATTAGGTTTTTTTAAAAAGTTTAGTTCTTTATCGGTACTGTGTGTACCTAGATGAAGATTTTACATTGGTCTCAGATGGACTTATAGACAAATGTATAAGTAGTGTATGGACACCTTTAAATGTACCAAGTCTATACATACTACAGGGCAAGTCTTGAATATGGTTGTGTCATTTCCAATTAAATGTTGGACTGTGAAATATATAAGGATTTTCAGGGTTGGTAAGGTTTAAATGCAAGATAATGTGACACATATATGTTGTGGTGGCACCACTCAATATGGTATTCTAAATAAACTCATTTATTTTTAAGGCTTGATTGAAACACCAAATGCCCAAAACACACAACGTTTCGGGGGTTCCAACCCCCTTCCTCAGGTGTTGTAACTAGTTGACTACAGAGTGCAAGGCATATATAGGAAGTGCATCATGGGCACAATTAATAATCCGCCTCCTTTTCATGCGTCAAGAGTCAAAAGTGAACTGTGCAGTGTTGCATAAAAGTGCTAAGTCTTGAAGTACATATTAGTGCATTCAAATTACAATATAGACTTTCATATAATAAAGTGAATGTACATCCCTAATATGAATTATAATTCTGACAAAAAATATAAGTAAAGTGCTATCATGATAAAAAAACCGTGTGTCGTTTATAAACAATATTAAAAAGGTTAAAAGTTGCATAAAAATGATTGTTATTCAATAGTAAGAAATAATTATAAACACATATACAAGTGTGCGTGTTCATTCAATAACAAAATCTTCTTTTATACCACTATATAACAAACAGAGGATGATGGTTCTTTACGTGAGTACCATTTCAATTCTAGTATACATTCCACTAGATGGTGTAAGCGTTCCTGAAAAAGATAAAACAATGTTGCTAGTGGAATGTAATCAATAGGAAACCAACAATACTAAATAGGTAACAATGTTACATAGTTAAATGTTAGTGTTTCAATTAAGTTACATGTGTATGTTACATTGGTAATGCCTCCAGGACAGGAAACACTCAGGATTCTTTTGCACGCTGATTATAAGGAACACATTAAGCTATTACAAAATAACGAGTTAAAACTTATCTACATAACTACATGGTTATGTAGATGACATCTTCTTTATATGGGAGGGATCAGAAAAAACCAATGAGAACCATGTGTGAGGATTTTAATACCAGACATACCACTCTCAAATTTACCCTCACCTTAACCAGATAATCTTAATTTTGGATGTATGCGTGTTATAAACTGATGGACAATTGACAAACTGACATATATGCTAAAGCTACAGACGCAAACAATCCCTACATGCAGAGAGTTTCCACCCTAAAAGGTTGTATACGGGGTCTGCTTAAGCCAAATGCTAAGACAGAGTATAGTCAGTGTCTGATCTTTCTTGAAAACAAATGTAAGATCGAATGGCAAAAATGGTGACAAATTTGAAGAGAGAGGGTACATAGAAAAATAAATTAACAGAGGCAGCTATTAGAGCCTAGAGACACCAGAGAAACATTGTTACAAGAGAGTCCAAAGAAAGGAAACCAAAAACGGGATACATTTTGTAAGACCTACAGTACCCTTTCGGGTAGAATAAACAAATTGTGAATAACAACTGGCACTTCTATCATCAGTCCCACCAGTGGACACTGATTTAAGGAGAAGCGTTACATTCATACAAGAGGTCCTCAAATATAGGGGATCAATGATCATTCAGATATGTTACCAAATACCTTGAACAGAAGCCATCTGTGGAGAACCAAAAAATGGCACATAAGCCATGTAGATCGTGTCAAATGGCAGTTGCTATTATCCCAGGTTGATAAAATCTATCACCCCACAAAGGGAACTGTCATTTAAAATTTTGAAGACTGCTACTGTTTGACCCAGGGTGTCATTTATTTATTAAAATGTCCCCTGTGGCCAGGATATGTGGGACAAACTAAGAGAGAGAGGTACGCCAGAGATTGGGTGCGAAACTAAAAGAGACATAAAACAGTATAAACATGGAGAGTCGAAAATGGCCACCCCAGTGGCAAGGCACCTTTTTTGAACATAAAATAACGAATGCCAGTTCCGGTGGCAGATATTGCAAAGTAGTAAAAAAAGCCTAACAGAGGGGGGAACTTCCCACAATTATTATTACAAAGAGAACATTGGTGGATACACCATTACAACTCTGACACGAAGAGTTTGAATGAAGACTTTAAACCTAATATGTATTATAATCAGCATGGCAAAAAGCAATCCTGATGTTTCTGTCCGGAGGCATTCCCAATGTTAACTACAATGTAACTTAATTGAACTACATTTTAATATGTAAACATTGCTTACCCTATTTGTAGGTTGTTTCCTATGGATTACATTCCACTGCAACATTGTTTATTTTTCAGAAAAACGCTTACACATCAGTGGATGTATTACTAGAATTGAAAATGGGACTCACGTAAAGAACATCATCCTCTGTTTGTAATATTGTATAAAAGAATGATATTTGTTATTTGAATGACACGCACACAATTGTAATGTATTGATAATATTTATTACTGGAATAACAATAATTTTTATGCACTTGGTAAAAAATTTTTAAATAAGTAATAACGACACGACGGTTTTTTATATGATAGCACTACTTGTATTTTTTGTCAGAATGAATTAAATTCATCTTAGATGTAATGCACTTTATTATGAAAGTCTCTATTGTAATTTGAATTGCACTAATATGTACTTTCAAGCATTCGCACTTAATTGCCACTTCCCAGATTCACTTTGACCTCATGAAGGATTAATGAATTGTGATCATTGATGTTCCCTTCCTATATATGCCTTGCATCTGTATGTGTCACTTAGTTACACCTGAGGAAGGGGGTTGGACCACCGAAAAGTTGTGTGTATTTGGCATGTGTGTTTTCAGCACTTAAATAAATGAGTATTATTTGATACCCATATTGAGTGTGCCTACCTACAAACTAGATAGACTGATTAACTTACCTGCAGTGGGACAGGTTCTAAGGAAGTGCACCCAAATCTACCTATCAGGGCTACCCATTGGATTGAAATTGATATTGACACATATAACCTTTTCACTTAACAAAAACAGGCCACTAGTGCCAATGGGGATAGAAAGAGACTTCATGAGTTATAAGTACTTTTGTTTCCCCAGCATTAAGTCTTAAACTGAGCAGCTTTACCCCCGGGGGGGGCAGAGCAGCAGAGGTCAGGTGGGTCACTAAACCAACTGGAAGCAGGAAATTTGAAATTCATAACAAATAAGTTCTCACGATGCAGCCAGAGATGTGGTCAGGGGCTCATATAAAGAAAAAATACTGCACCCACCTATGGCCAAAAAATTCCAAAACTTGCCGATTGGGTTAGGCCCCACTAGCGCATTTCTACTATTCATGCTTTGCATGACATTTTAGTTATAATCTTAATGGCGTCAAATGGCCCCACTGTGTGCAATGCGATCTGTTATGATTCTATACCACATGCGATTCACTATTGGGGTCCGTTGTGTTCAAATCGCCATTTAATTACAAGTCTATGGAAGCGCATAGAAAAGCAGATAGAAGGGAACAATGAACATGACATGTGATGTTCTGCATTAGTTGGACTTGTAATGAAATAAAGACTTGTATTGTTTATCGATCAGAAAGACAAAAGGAATGGATTTTTGGAAGATTTTATCAAAATCTGACAAAAATTTTTTTGATCTGTATATGGTTTGCCTACTAAGGTGGAAACACCTTTTATTAAAAGAAATACAGGGAGCTTCCGTGGGGTGGTACCGCATTTTGTGATTCCTGAGGCCGATGAACTTACTCTTGTCAGCCTTGGGATCATTCGGAAACGCCCCAAAACTTTTCTCGCCCATCTAAAAGTATGGGGAGTTCCACGAAGCTGAAAGGGAATGGACAGTCTGAAACATTACTCCCCCCAATACTTTATATAGGAAAAATGCTCAGGACTTTGTGTAGGCTGAACTTTAAAAAAAAAAAAAAAAAAGAGAACCTTAAAGATTCCGTTTATCATCCTTTAAGATTTTGCAGTGTGTTCCCAGATTTCGGGGTAGATGCATAAAATGTGCAAAACGTCCAAGCTTATCCCACCACCAATTCATATTGTTAGCTAAAACTCTGTGTTAAACTGTAAAATTTGCAGGGTTGTACAGGCCTTAAACTGCAAAGTAGTAAACAGTAACAGGTGATTCAATAAAAGTTCTTTCGTTAAAATGTGTGCTAATCTTTGGACTCCAACCAATCAGATTGTAGCTTTCAAATGTTAAAAAAGCTTGATGGTTGGGGCAAAATTAGCACCATTTTAACGATAAGACTTGTATTGAAATAACCCTGTAAAAACTATATCCGATTGGTGCACATTTTTGTACAATTTATTGCATTGCCCATTTTAATATTGCAGAAAGGCTGCTGCACATTTTGTTAGGGCTACAAGTAAAAATGGATCTGTATTTGATTCCCAACAAAACTGCAGACAAACATTTTTACAGCTTACATCAAGGCCAAGAGCAGGATTTACAAGGAGGGATTCTTAAAAGGGTTCATCATATAGCGGAGCACAGCACACCACAAAAATTTTAGCTACCGGTACTCCCTCTTAAATTCCACTCCTATTTTAAAAGTAGACCTATTATATCCATTATTCAGATTCAATGTTACAGCGACTTTGCAGAGTTCAAGTCCAGTTATGGATGAATACTGGTACCAGGACTAGCATAAGGATTACACATTTCCATTGTGCTATTCTGTGTCCTTGGTCACTGTCTATGTCTGCATTTTTTTGTGTCGCAATTATTTTGATTCCATGTACACCGGCACCCTTGCATTATGAGGGGACTAAAGTTGACATATAAACAAGCAGAAAAGAGGGAATTCTGGGCAGTGTGGAATTTTCTACAAATGCCTTCACTGCACAAAAATATACTGGAAAATTAGAAAGTCTGGAAAAATCATATTAAAGGGTCTCTCCAACCCTCTATATATTTCTCTCAGGGACATGGGAGGAGGCAGAAGAAGAAACCTTTTATAAAGGAATACGGCTTTTCTACTTTTCAGTATTCTGGAATTTGAACCAGCACAGCAGAAGAACCATAAGGGCATATATACAAGGTAAGGATTTTTTTAACTTCACAGTGGGGCCAGCAGTGGAGTAAATTAAATTCTTAGTTCTGGGGTTGGACGTGCCCTAAAAAAGCTTCTGATTGAGTCACCTCAATTATGTTTGGTTTGCTGATTAGAATTGCGGTAGGCGATGCCCAAAATGTCACAGGCACAGGACTCAAACAGAGGAAGAGGGAAACGAAATGGAAAGCATGAAGGGAAGGATGCGTTGGCAATATTTTCAGTAAAAATACAATGTGTTTCTAAAAGCTTAACGTATATACCGAGTATAGCCGAGGGTTTTTAGGTTTAAAAAATAAGCCTAAAAATCTTGCCTCGGCTTATACTCGTTAATTCGGTAAACTAAGAAATGGAGGAATGGCAGAGGAGGGGAAATGGCACAGTAGATACCAAGCACTTATGGTAATGGTAAGCCATTACTTACATTTCTTTATCCATTGAGCTGGAGGACCGGAGCTAACACAGCTTGGCAGGGATGTGGCGGCTAGCGGGGGCGATACGTACGCAAGTTACGTTACGAACTACGTAAGTTTCGTATTACGCTGATCCTCCGACATTGGCAAACAGTCCGTTGCACGATGGAGGCCCCGCACACGGGACAGAGACCCGCGAGTCCTGTGGGACTCACCGCCCCCGTGGCACGACCATCCACACCATTTCAACTTTTACAGTATCTTCTCCTTGGGGGTTAGAGTAATTTGCCACTACAAGCTGTTTACGAAAACTACAACTCCCAGCAAGCAAAGCATGATGGGAGTTGTAGTTTCCAAAACATCTGGAGTTGCCTCAAAACATACAATGATGGGTACAGAAGTTGGGCCAAAGAGGATTTTTATTTGCTTACCACTACAGAAGTTTAAGTTTCCAAAATGATGATGGGTATACAGAATTGGGCAAGTTTTTGTTTTTGAGGCTTTAGGTGCCCTTTAAATGGACAGAATTCCCATACAGGAGTCCCATACAGTAATAGCCATACTGGATTGGTATTACTGTATGGGACGACGGTATGGGAAATGCTGCTTGTCCATTTAAAGAGCAACTAAAGCCTCAAAAACAGAATCTGAAGGCAGTAGTGGTTTATAAGTCACCCTCGACTTTTATACTCGAGTGTAAATCCGTTTTAATAATTGTTCATGTAAAAATAGGTTACCTCGACTTATACTAGGGTCGGGCTTTAGACGAGTATATACGGTACAATAGTTAGGTTATGGTTTATCGCACAAGGCATTGATATGGAAGCGAACACTGGTCCTAAGAATAATTGTTTTTATGTAACACAAACAAAACCACGTTTGGGGAGAACGCTATGTCTCCTTCAGGTTGTAAACGCTCACTATGTTTGGTTAAAGGGTTCATGACAGAATGGCCCATAGTAATCAGAATTATGTTAACTGATGTATGGAGAATTAGCCCTCCCAGAAAAAGTACAGGGCCAGGATTATGTTTCTTCAAATTCGGAAAATCCAAAAGATCATTCAAATGGAGAGATATGGCCTCTAATTTACTCTCATTTGGAATTTGTCATACCTTGCCACAAGTTAGAACAAGAATTGGCGAATTGATGCTTCCTTGAAATAATGGAATAGAGATCTATGAAAAACCAATTTCTTTAACAGGAGTGCCCGTTATTTGCGTTTGGTTGTTAAAGGGTATGCCCATTTACAAAAAAAAATGTTTTGATACTACACTACTACTACTACTACTACTACTACTAACTAAATTGTAAGTTATGTCCTCACAACACCTTTTCTGCCATGTGGGTGTGTGATCTGTCTAGACTGAGAAGAGAAATATATCTGTGTGACTCTGTTTGCTGAGTGGGGTCAGATTTCCTCCCAACACCTATAGAACACAGGTTGGGACTATAAGGAGCGGGCCTGACCGGACTTACAGAGACTTCCCTGTCACATTTAATAAGCAAGTGGGGAGATCTACACCGGTACAGTAAATACTAATTACAGTCCAAAGCTTTCACATGACACAGTGTACTTACCTGAGCAGAAATACCCTTTAAATTATAAACACCAACATTTTGGGCACATGTAACAAGCGCTCACATAATGTAAGAATGAAGATTCCTTTTATAAACCTACACACCAGATGTATCTAGTTTTAGGAGATTTAAAGGAAACTAAAATTGTTTTTATAACTATATTCACTTTCTATTAGTCACAGGGAGGACGGTGGAGAAAAAAATATTGTAGTTTAGGTTCCTTTAACATATTGGACATATTCAATAAAAGCACAGGCATAATAATTGAAGGCTTAAAAAAAAAGGAAGGATTGATTTCTTTCAGAGTGTAAAATCTCTGCCCTTATCGTCTAGAATGGAGCAATTACGGTACATATTATGATTTAAATGATATAATAAGTACTATGGTTGAAAATAATCAAAATAAAAAATCAGAAATTACTATAGATGGTAAGGTAATTGGCAATTGTAATATAACCTGCCACTAAGGAACTGAGCTGTCCTTGCCAGTCTCCGGGCTTGTAGGACCGCGGCCATTTTTTCCTTCTGCCTGTACTCTATGCATTGCAGCAGGCAATGTATTTTGGAAAAAACCAGTTTGAGGAAAACAGTTGGTGAGGAGGCTGATATCCACCAATAACTAAACGCTCCACGAGGTTTAGGCTGCAAAGTAAACAGAAAAGCAAAACTGAGCTTGTTGGTTACAACCAAATGCTTAAAGGGGGAAACTGTGGTTTCCATTTTGTAGTGCCTGTGGAGGCAGCCATTATCACCTGATAATCTGACCGCTGCCTTGGTTAGGGTTGGAGCTGCCACTGGATGTCTTTCTGCTGGGAAATTCTAATTAACATACCAGAATGCAAAAATCAATTATAATGAATAAGCCCCGATGAATAAAAGCGTATATTACACATGAATACTAAATATACTATATATATTTATAGCAGTGGAAGCAAATATTTGAGTTTATATATATATATATATTTATATATATATAATATATAAATAGTTCAAATATATACAGCATATTTATAAAATGCAAGCAATATAGTGCATACCACGGCCTTTATTTAATTTTGGTATTCATGTGTAAACATATAGCTTATTCTTCTGTGGCTTTGAAAAACTAACATTTACAAGGAGTCAAGCGAGGTAGTTAGGAGAGTTTTCCCCACAACTCCTTGCCATTATGCAAATAAGGGTAATAATAGGATTCTGGAATTATACTTTAATTGTGCATTTCTGCGTATGTAATTAGAATTTCCTAGCAGTAAAGGCGGCGGCCAGAGATCAGTGATCAATGGCTGCTCCATAAGGCACATACAAAATGGCGAAAAGACCACAGTCCCCTTAATTAACCATACTGCTTATCCCAGTATGCCTAAAATTCATATAGATGAACTAAAATAACAAATGTTTTCATTTTTCAAGTCTAGTTCCAATCAAACAAGATAGTTATTGTACTCTCCCAAATACAGGCCAACTATTATTATTATTATGTATATAATATATATACCAATATCCTTACTATCTTTTGCTTACGTCTTTAAGGAGGAATTCGTCTAGTTTAAAAAGTTTAAAAAGTCTTGTATATAAACTGAAATATAAATTGTAACTCTATTGCAATACAATACTCCAGATGTCAATATATTGCTACTACCTTCCCTAATATCCCTAATGCATTGCACACGGAGTAGTTAGCCTTAAACTGTGCCACTTTGCAGACCCCAGTTAGATACTTATCCTAGCAATTATAAAAGTCACAAAAGTTACCAAACTTATGCTCCCGAGTCCCGCATATAAAGGATTAGTCATGCTTGCTGATTCTCTAAATATACCGATCCCTTGGCACATGAAAAAAAAAAAACTTGTGGATACAGCCTGGTTCAGCCAATAAAAACAATAAGGGGGGTCCTTTTAATTCAGCGCCCACTATATTCTGGTCAATAAGGTTAGAAATACAGCCATAATTATATACGACGATGTTGGTTGAAAGTTAAAGTGGATGAACCATATTGGGTTGGGTTGTCAGTAGAGAAGGCACTATATCGAACTGGCACTGCTACAGAGAAATATTGTGCCCTAGTTTGAACATGAAAAATACATCCAACGCAAGTTTTCTGCTGGGACAATTGTTACAAATTAGTTCCAGATGTTAAATTATAGAGCAGCTTGACAAAACTGTATGCCTTATAGCCTTATCATAGACATACACAAACCTACATACACAGTTGTACAAACGTTCCCTGGATGGATCACATTACCATCAAAATGATCTGGCCCCAGCGGTTGTTGTTACGTGGGAGGGTAATTATGTAATGCATGCCCAGAAGATTAAAGGGATGCTATATACAAAAACTACAGCTTGATTATTCTTGACTGTCAAAAATCTACCACTTATTAATATATTTCTTGGCAGTGTCAGGACTGAGTTGTTGTGGTTGAATTTCAGCCGATTGACTGAATTAAAATATTAACAATCAGTACCCAAATTTACTGACATGCCGATCATTATTTTTCAAGGATTTTGCTTGAAAATTCCATTTTTAAAAATGGGCATTGTAAATACTACAGCCAAATCCCCAATCAGTCAAACAAAAATATGGGCCAGTATGGACTATGTGGATGTCGGGCCAAAACATGAATTGTATGTCCAGCTCTATGCGTTTTTGAACTAATATGCTTGTTTTTTAATGCAATCTAATGTGTCTACCTCCTGCAGAGCCAATGTCTAGCAGTTTGCCTCCATGCTATGTCCATAAGAACACAGCTAGGAATTTAAGTTGATACCGGATCTGGACGAAAATCAGCACTCCATTGCTGGGGTAGGGAATAGTCTCACAATGAGGGCGTTCCGATGGTACGGGCATCAAGAGTTAAAATCTAAAAAGACCAAAAATGGTTGGAGCATATGGAAAAAATTGCTTTATGCAAAAAAATGTGCAATGTAGGATGCAGTAGAGGTATACACTGAGCGTGGACTATTGATTGAGGAACAACAAACCTCTTACACAGGTTCTGGTTCCACACCATACCAAAGATCGATTCTCAAAGTTTAAATTTTACCTTTCTGCCAGGTCTTGGTACCAAGGCTCAGCAATAGACTGGAAGTTAGATTGCTGCAAAACAGCCCATGAAGCAATAAAGACGGTGGATAAGAGGACGTTACCTATATAGGGCATAAGACAGAGTTACCACGCGACAGAGAAAACAAAGCTTTGTCATCAATTCTATGGACAGTAATGCATCTTTCGCGGATATTGCATTAAATGCTGAATGAAAACATTAATGGGTTACATAAAGAAAAGAGAACTTTTTTGTGAGCCCAAATATCAAGGTTTCCATTTATGACCTGTATCCTGTGTCCAGACTCCCAGAAGCTGAGGCACAAGAAACCCAATAAAAAGGGGTTATCATATAGATAACTGGGTGAAATGCTGTGACTTCTAGGTAATCAAGGCGAGCAATCAAAAAGCTAATTCAACTGACACTAATGAGGAGGAGTTGCAGAAATAAGGAAATATCAGAAACTTGCAAGAATTGCCGGGGATTTCTTACACAATGGCTGCTGGACCCTCACAAGGAGTACAGCTCTCTGTCAGATATGTTAAATAAGCAATCTGGTGTGTCTCATACCCAAAAGGTAGGGAAGCAACACTACTGAAAAAATTTTTTTTTTTTTTGTTTTTAATAAAAGACACATTGGGACAGGAGGTAGGACTGAATCTTCCAACCTGCCGATTTTATTATGTATTCATGTCCAATTTTTGTTTCTGGCAGCGCAACCTCCCTTCCTCACCCCCCCTCAGAATCCCTTGGTGGCAAGACTTTCTTAAAAACAATAAAAAGCAGAAGGCAGAAACACTGTGTGACCCCTCCCCCCACAAAACTCTTTATTGAAATTTGAAAATCGCGGCCAGAAATGGTTTACTGTACGTACTACGTTTTCTCAGCTGACTTTTAGAAACACAGACACGGCTGACGTCCCGCCCTTATTCTGCTCTTCCGTTCTTGGAAGAAGAAACAAAAGAGGCAGAGGAAACGAAAGTTGGTAAGTACATTCTGGCCCGATTTGCAAATAGCATTTAGGTTGGGGGATCCCCTACAGGTGTGAGTTTTGTAATTCTGGGGTGGAGATACCCTTTAAACCAATTGAATTGCGTCACCTACCGTACTTTAAATAGTAATTATACATGAGCAAGGAGATTGAATACCATATGGGGATATGAGGACCGTTTTGTTACAGCGGTCATGGAAACTCCAAGGTGACTCTAATATCTTTCAATTATTTTAAAAAGGGAACACCATTTCCTATAAAGCGGCAGGTTAGAGAGGTATGTGACACTGATTGGACTGCCTCCATTAGTTTATAGGATATTAAAGGCTTTAATTACTGTAATAATTAATGTAAAACCAAAATAAAAATGAAACCATGTGCTCTTCAAGTTGTTAGTGTAACTTACAGCATGTGGTTGCCATCTGAAATATACAAACACTAGTACTATCATCCCTGTCTATTATCTGGTTAGAAACTTACCATCCCATACACCATGTTATACCCGTGACTGGTATGGCTCTCACCTGTCATTTTTCTTAGCTGGGAGAACTTGCGGAACTCTGACAGGTATTTTCTGTAAGATGGGTTGAGGTCCTAAGCCACACGCGCCATACGGTTGGCAGTAGACACAGCGTGACGCTGCCCATGTTGGAATATATAAGTTTTATTGGTAAAATGCATGCAAGTGCTTGTGGCAGATTTGAGCGAATGTTTTCCGAGGGAGAGTCAAACGAAACGAAGCAGAAAACAGTGTTTTGTTGTTGGTTAATTGTTTACAAAATGAGTGGATTATAAATCTCGATGCAAGCACAAATGCCAAATGTCCTGCAGTGGTCAGTACACTTTGGTGATGTGTCCCATTTATTCAATGGGAAATCTAGTGTCCCAATTTTCCACCTATTGGTATAAGAGTTTGAGCTGAACTGGTCTCTGATTTACTGGGTGGAAATTGAAAGTCCTGCCGGTCTATACTCTGCGTGCAATTGAGACCACAACACATGCCTGATAGGAGGAAGCATACGGAGGCTTGCAAACCAATCAACAGTATTGCTGCTAGGTAGGCGGGACCTCACGGAATTGGCTGCGATGTCAAGAGACAGAACAGAGGAAGGAGGAAGTTGATGAAGGAATGCAGCATGTAAACAGTGACTGTGTGCGTGTGTGGAAGGTTGAGGCACAAATGTCAGTGAATGAGAAGACGATACATTTATCATTGCTGACAGGGTTTACTGCCGGGAGCAACACACAAAGGAAACCAAGGGGAACCAGCTCTTCTTTTTCGTTTATGACAGATAAGCTCCTCCCAAAAACCACCTGGATGTGATAGGGGGGCCCAATCATAGTTGTTGCAGGAGGCCAGTGATCCTAGTATCGACAATTGTTGCTAAGTTTTGTGTTGGTGCATAGTGGGAACACCCTTGGTGTGCAATTATTATATTCATATAAAGTATGTGTTATGTATGGTTGATTGAGGCGTTAGATGGTGTTTGCATATGGGATGCATTAGGTGTGCACATATTTATGTATGCAGGGAAATGAGAATACAATTAATCTCCAAATTTTGCAACTACAAATCCCACGAAGCTGAATGAAGTTGGTTTCTTATTCAAAAAAGTTGGTTTCTTTTTCAGTTAGTTTCTTATTCGCAGACCTGAATGTTGGTTTCTCATTCGGATTTGATAAAAACTGGTTGTATTGCAATGGTAACTGCTTTGGGCCACTGAAAAAAAACACCGGTGGGATGATAGACTTTACTACCCCTGGCATATAATTCATTGCGTCCAGCCTGGCCAAATTGGTTTTGGGCATGGCAAGTTGGCTCTAAGTCTGTCAAAATAGGCATTTTGGCACATTTGAATAAGAAACTGGTTGTATTGCAATAAAGTATAACGTCTTTGGGCCCTGAAACCAAACACCGCAGACAGACTTGTACATACCCCGACACTAATCAGTTGAGTCCAGCTGGCCCAAATTGTTTTGGGCATGCAACGTTGGCTCAAAGTGCAAATACGCCATTTTGTCAACTTGCATGCCCATGTTGCGTTTGTTGTTTTTTCAGTGACCCAAAAGGTTTACCTATTGCAATACACCAGTTTCTTATTCAAATCTGAACAGAACACCAACTTCAGTCTGCGAAAGAAAAACTAACTGAAAAGAAACCAACTTTTTTGAATAGAAACCAACTTCATTTCGTCAAATCCAGCATTTTTGTCTGCCAGCAGTGCTTGTATGGGGAATCATGGGAGATGTCGTTTTGAAACATGGAGTAGATTACTGGTTGACTAATACTGGTTTATTGTAGGCATTTATATGTGTGTTGTCTGCAGGTTATCTGTGTTGAATGTTTGCGGGTAGTTATGTTGTTTTTTATATTAAAGTTTGCCGTTGTGCATAGTACGTATGTGTTACAGGTGTCAGAATCTCCCCTTCCTGCTGGCACATATGTAGTGTTTTTACGTTCGTTTTGGTACTTTGTATGATATATCTAATCTTCACACTGTTTGGGTTATCAGATGCCAGGGGTGCTGGGGACGAGTGACTGTTTTGTTGCTTTCACTTCACGCAAACTTCCTATTACATAATTATTAACATGTTTAGTACTGGGGCCCAATGGTCTAGGCATTTATATAGAAAGAAGAAGGATTGCATAGGCTAATGGGTATATCCACCCCCAAAAAAACACGTTTAATATGTTTAGGAAATGGGCACCTCAAACCTCGACAGGTTAAATAATCGAACTGCTGTCCTGAAATGCTGACTACCCCCTTACCGTGGCCGCTTTCCGGCAGGAGACGAGCAGAAAGGGGGGTTCAACCGGATCCATCTCCTGTGATTAGGCGACAGATGTGATGGTGGAAACCAAGCACCGAAGACAAGCAGAAGGCTGGTAGTCATTTGGGGACAAGCTTTCAGATATATATCACCATGCGAGGTTGGGGTTTTGGGCTCATTTCCTGCACATAGTAAATAATATTTTGAATGAGAGGGGACAATCCCTTTAATATGTGTAGTATAATGAGGTTTCCGCTAATACAAGCACTGAGTATGTTTAGATTGAGATACTATTGTATTTTAGATGGTCCTGTTAACTCCTGATGATCCTAATATGACGTTAAACACGGATACGCTAACCTGTATTTGAGTATAAACAGAGGCAAAGTACAAGTTAGCTTGAAGCGCTCACCATTAGAGATGGCGGAAACTGATGAGTTATGTTCCGTTTTCGTAATTTTCGGGGAAAATCCGAAATCCGAAAAACGGACCCATAGAAAGTCTCGGGAAATTTTTTCGAAAGTTTCTATCAATTTCAGGATTAAATATAAAGCGGTTACTGTACTACAAGAGGGACCTGGAGGGAACTGGTCGGGAACCCCGTAATATCAGTAAACTCATTTAAAAATCACTTCCTCACGATCTGGCTTTTTTTCGAGTTTGCGGCTATTTCGAGGTTTACCGAAATCGAACACTACTTCTCGAGGTTACCGATATCACAAATACGAGGGTTACCGAATCAGCTTGTACATCTGAGGGTTGTGAAATCGGCGCAAACATTCGATGGTTCCGAAATCATCGCTACTTTTCTAGGGTTTGATGACTTCGATTTTGCGGGTTACCTCGCATTCGTACAATTATCGAGGGTTACCGAAATCGATCCCCACTTACGTACCACTTTTTTCCGTTGTTTACCGAAATCTGCCCATGTTTCGAGTGTACCGAAATCGATAGCTACTTTCATGGTGTTTGCGGCCGCTGTACATTCGGAGATTACTGCAAATTGGTGTGCGTTTCGGCGATGGACCGAAAGCGAACGTTCTGCTTTCGGACCTCTACTTCCGGTTTTGCGGCACTTGTTCTGTTTGCCCCACTATTTAAGAATCGCATCACGCAGCCTCACTTTCAAGCAGGATGCCTAGAGTATGGAGTGGCCAGCGTCTGATGGTGGCCTAAACTGGCCAAGAAAAACTATGACGGGATCGCTGCCCCCTACATATTAGTTACGCAAATTGTGTCATGCGCAGTTTGCGGCGGAGTCTGTCAACAAATTTAATATTTCCCAGACCATCTTCAGTGCAAAGGAGATGGTCTGACCGACAGCGGTCAAGCTATGTGACTGACCATAGCCAACAGAGCGGAGAAGGCAAGTATCACATTTGAGCATCTTTTTTCTGCTTTTGATTGGTATATAAAAGGTTATCTAAAATATTATATTATTTATTGTACTTTTTTTGTAATCACATAAATAATTTCAGAGAAACTTTTTTATTCTTAAAAGTTTATTTGCATGCCAGCCATTTAGCTATAAATGTTAGTTAGGAGTAGGCCACACCTAGCGAATATTTCGCGCATTTGCGCCCGCGATTTTTGCTTAAAATGGAAAACGCGGTGGGACAGCGGAAAAATTCCCGGGATTTCCGTTCGCTTTGGTAACACATGCGTTCACACCATTTTGGTGCGTTAACGCATGCAATTTCCATAATGCAAACAGGCGAAAACGCATGCGCAAAGGTCGGGGAACGCGGTTGGTAAACCAACAAGAACAACATCAACGCGTAACGCTCGCGCTTTGTGCGCTGATTCCTGTCGTGTGGAGGTGGGCCTCACGCTAAATGTTAATTATTGTAATGAATAGAACTGGTTGGGCGTTAAAAAAGCCAGCAGCAAAGCTGTCGCACCGTCATATTAATTGATTTTATTTTTATATAATCTTACGAAGAGGAGAACAGAGGACCGAAGGGCCACACCACCCTTCCTCCTCCTCCTCCTCCGCCTTGCCTCCTCAGGCCTCCGGCCCACCCACAAGGAAGTATTCAGTTTTTAGCCATTTTTTTTCGACCTTGAGGCTGAGGCCACACTGCAACGCATTGAAGTGTGCACCGCATTCCGGTGCATTGGTCTCGCATTTGCACACCAACTTCAATATTAACAAGCAATTGTGCAAAAAAAAAAAAATGGTGCACGACATTTTTACCAAAGTTCAATCGCACTGTGCTTCGGAAATAACAAATTTGTCATTCCCGTGATGGTATTTAAAATCGCGATTGAAATGAGTGCTGTAAACACGTAAAAAAACGAGTTAGTGTGGCCTACCCTGATTGTTATATAAAGTGTTTAAAAAGCTTAAAAGTGCGGCAAAAGCTTGTTTTCTAACCGTCTATTAATTATGTTATTTTTTTATATATCTTCAGAAGAGAAGTACAGGACCAAAAGGTCCACGCCACCTTCCTCTCCTCCTTCGACTCCTCAGCCTCCGGCACCACCCCCAAGAGCAGTATCACAGTTTTTTAGATTTTTTTTCGACCTTGAGGCGAAGCCACACTGCAACGCTTGAGAGTGCAGCCATTCCCAGGGCATTTGTCTCGCATTTTTACACGCAATTCAATTATTTTCCATTATGGAAACGCAAGCAATTGTGCAAAAAAAAAAAAAAATGGTGATGCGCATGTGTTACCAAAATGGGACCATGGCATGTTGGCAATCACCCGGTGCTTCAAGAAATCACAAGTAATTTGGCATTCCGGGATTTTCCATGTTTTTAAACTTGCGAATGTGAATTGAGTGCGTAAACACATATAAAAACGTGTTAGTGTGCCTACACTGATTTTATTAAAGGTTAAAAAGCATATAAAAAGTGGCGGCAAAGCTGTTTCTACCGTCATATTTAATATATATTTAATTTTTTATATAATCTTACATGAAATAGAAGCAACAGAGAGCCTTCAGCATCCCCTGCTTCATCCACCAGCACCAACACCATTCCATGTGTCAATGATTATGGCCGTATGGCCCGTCTGGAGAGGGCATAGATTGTATTGCACGAAACTTCGGACTGGCTGCAGCGGGGTTGCATTTATTAAAAGAAACATGTAATTTTTATTTTTTTTTTTTTTTGTAAATAGTTTTTTATTATATAACCTATTCGTAATATAATATATACTAATAATACTAGATATACTTTATGCTACCTTTAAAAATTTGGTATGTTATAATTTATGCACCATAATGTATACCATCCAGGCACACTGTTAGTATCAGGAGCTTGGACCACTATAGTTAGTAGTCAAACAGTGTGACACCAACAAGGGTTTGTAAACATTTGCGGGCGATGGGCCAGGATGGATTGACCCACAGGTTAATAAACATTAGCCACAGAGTAGCTGGTGCACGCTGTTACACAATGGTCAAACGGTGACCACAAGGGTTTGGTTGTAAACATTTGGCATGGGGCAGGCAGGATTGAACCCACAGGTGAGAAATCATTACCAGCAGATAGAGCTGGCTGGCAGCTGTATGGTCAAAACGGTGGACACCACAAGGGTGGTAAACATTTGGATGGGCTAGCGCAGGGTTGACCCACAGATACAAACATTAGTCGCACAGAGTGCTGGTGCGCTGTACACTAATGGTCAAACCAGGTGGACACCACAAGGGGTATAACATTTGGCTATTGGCCAGGCAGGATGACCCATCGGTAAGAAACATTAGCCACAGAGTAGGCTGGCATTGCGCGTACACAATGGGCAACACAGGTGACACCACAAGGGGTGTAAACATTTGGCATGGGCCAGGCAAGGATTGACCCACAGGTACAAACTTAGGCGCACATAAGTAGTTGGTGCAGACAGTAGCCAGAATGGCATTTCAAAACAGGTTGACACTCACAAGGTTATGTAACATTTGGCATGGATCCAACAGGTTGACGCACAGCAGTACAACAAATTAGCCACAGATAGAGGCTGTGCACTTGTACAGAATGGTCCAAAACAGGGACACCACAGGTTGTAAACATTGGCTGGGCCAGGCTTAGAGATGACCCACAGACAAACATTTAGCCACAGAGTAGCTGGTGCAGATTGTAGCACAAATGGTCAAAACAGGTAACCACAAGGGTTGTAAACATTGGACGGGGGCCAGGCTAGTATTGACCCACAGGTATAAGAAACACTAGCTCACAGAGTAGCTGGTGCAAGCTGTATCACTATGGTCAAAAAGGTGACACCAACAAGGTGGTAAAAAAAAAAAAAAAAAAAAAAACATTGGCACGGCGTCAGGCAGTGATTTGACCCACGTAGAAGGAAAACATTAGCCACAGAGTATGCTGGTGCAGGCTGTACACATGGTTCAAAAACAGTGACACCACAAGGTTGTTTAAACTTGGATGGGTCCAGGCGAGGATTGACCCACGGTAAGATAATAGCATTAGCGTAGAGCTAGTGTGCAGCTGTACAGAATGGTCAAAACAGTGGTGACACCACCAAGGGGGGTAGATAAATTGGCATTGGGCCAAGCAGGGTTTGACTCACAGGTAAAAAAAAAAACAACTTAGCCACGAGTAGCTGGTTTGCAGCGTACACATGGTCAAAACAGGTGAACAACAGGGGTAAAACCATTGTGCATGGCCATGCGGATTTGACCCACAGGTACAACATTAGCCACAGAGTAGCGGTGGTGCAGCTGTAAACAATGGTCAAAACAGGGGACACCACAGGTTTGTAAAGCATTTGGCGATGGGTCAGGCCAGGTGTTTGACAGCCACAGTGTCACGAAACATTAGCCACAGACGTAGCTGGTGCGTGTACACAATGGTTCAAAAACAGTGTGAACACCACAGTGATGTAAACATTTGCTGGGCCACGCAGGGTTTGACCCACCCAGTGTACAATCATTAGCCACAGAGTAGTAGCTGGTGTCAGCTGTTACAGAATAGTCAAAACACTGGTGACACCAAAAGGGTGTAAAATTTGGCATGGGCCAGGCAGGATTGACGCCAGCAGGGAAGAAACATTGCCATCAGAGTTGCTGGTGTCAGCTATAGCAATGTCGCAAAACGGTGACACCACAAGAGGGTTGTAAACATTTGGCAGGGGCAGGTCAGGTTGACCGACAGGTAAAACATTAGTCCACAGAGTAGCTGGGTGCAGCTGTAAGATGGTCAAAACAGGTGACACCACAAGGTGGTAAACATTTGCATGACGGCGCTGGCCACAGGAAGACATTAGCATGTAGGTTCAGCTCGAAGTGCAGGGTGACCACAAGTGTAAACATGCATGGCGGCTGCGTATGCCGTACAACAGTAGGCACAGTAGCTGAGTGCAGCTGTACAATGGTCAGAAACAGGGGCCATGGCACCACAAGGGTGTAACATGTGGCATGGGCCAGGCAGGATTGACCCACATGTAATAAACATTGGCCACGAGTGAGCTGTGGTCAGCTGTAACACAATGGTCAAAACCGGTGTGACGACCACAAGGTTGGTGGTAAACATTTGGCTATGGGCCAAGCATGGGTTGACCCACAGGTACAACCTAGGCCACACGAGTAGCTGTCAGCTTACACATGTCCAAAAACAGGTACACAACAATGGTTGTAACATTTGCATGGGCCAGGCAGGTGACCCGACAGGTAAGAAACCATACCATCGAGAGTAGCTGTGGGTCAGGCTGTACACATGGTCAAAACAGGTCCGACACCATCAAGTGTGTAACATTTGGCTGGGCAGGCAGGAATTGGACGCCAACGCGTACAAACATTAGCCACAGAGTAGCTGGCTGCAGCTGTACACATGGTCAAAACAGGTGTAGACCACAAAGGTGTAAACATTTGGATGGGTCCAGGCGGAGGATTGAACCCACAGGTTAAGAAACCACTATGCCCACAGAGTAGCTGGTGCAACTGTGATCAGATGGTAAAAAAAAAGGGTGACACACACGGGTGTAAAACCATTTGGCATGGGCCAGCAGGGTTGACCCACAGGTAGCACCAGTAGCCACAGAGTAGCTGGTGCAGCTGATACACGAATTGTCAGAAAAACGAAAAGTACACCACAATGGTGTTGTAACATTTGGCATGGGCCAGGCAGTAGAATTGACCCACAGGTAAGAAACATTAGCCCCCCCCCCCCCCCAGAGTAGCTGGTGTAGCTTGTACACAATGTTTCAAAACAGGTGACAACACAAGGGTGTAAACTATTTGGCATGGGCTCAGGAGGGATTGACCCACAGGTACAAAACTTAGTCCGACAGAGTACGCTGGTGCAGCTGTAACAATGGTAAAAAACAGGGTGACACCACAATGTTGTTGTAAACTTTGGCATGGGCACTCAGGCAGGGTACCCAACAGGTAAGAAACATTAGCCACAGAGTAGCTGGTGCAGTGTACAACAATGGTCAAAACGATGGTGACAGCACAAGCGGTTGTAACATTTGGCAGGGCCAGGCAGGATTGACCCACAGGTGTAAGAAGAAACAGTAGCCACAGACTAGCTGGTGCGCGTCCACCAATGGTCAAAAAACAGGTGACACCACAAGGGTTGTGTAAACATTTGCATGGGCCAGGCAGGATGGTGAC
>CM033470.1:84606583-84753660 GCA_019447015.1 Hymenochirus boettgeri
TGTATTTCACTGTGGTGTTTCTACTGAACTATAACACTCTATACAATGTTACAATAAATAGATCAAGAATAGAGATGGACCGGATCGCTGATCTGAACCCAGTTCAGGAATTCTGCTTTGCATATTTTTTTGGGGACACGTTCGGAAATTCAAAGAAAATTTCAAGGAATTTTTGAAAATTTTGTAAGAATTATACAGTAACTTACTGTAAATAGTTTTGGGACCTGGAAAATGGTCTGGGGAAAAGACAATCAGATTCTGAAAGAATCTGATTGTAACCAATTCTGATTAGAAAAGAATCTGATTGGTTAGTATACCAATCAGATTATTTCTAATTCTGATCAGTTACAATCAGATTCTTCCAGAAAGCATACCAATCAAATTTTTTCTGAAAGAATCTGACTGTAACCAATTCTAATTGGTTACAATCAGCTTTTTATTTTTAGAAAGAATCTAACCAATTCTGATCAGTTACAATCAGATTCTTCCAGAAAGCATACCAATAAGATTCTTTCTGAAAGTATCTGATTGTAACCAATTCTGATTGTGTGAAGTTAAAGGGCCTATATTTATAAAGGTGCAGTATTGCTCTTTTGCGTTTATTCTTAAATGTACGATTGTGACTGTACATTTACACCCCATTCGCATTTTTATTATAATTTTTAAACATGGCCCAAAGTCACACTAACCGATGGTACATCGCCCAGTAGTGTACACATTGCAGTACCACAGAGGGATAAAGCTGAAGAGAAGTTAACAAGAATCTTTCATAGGATCTCAATTCTTCATAGCCCCATAATAAGATTGAAACATGACAGGATAGTCTGGGTTCCTTATAGGACCTCACATTTACCCATAGTGATCCCTCTCTAACAGAATCCCTGGTGACAGCTGTGAGTTAATGGGGAGGGTGAGTATTGAAAGACAGATTGATAACTTTATAGAATGATCCAATGGATCTCCTATTGATCTATTATTGGTTGGAAAGGGGAAAGATTGATTCAAGCTCTGCACAACAACTGTATTTCACTGTGGTGTTTCTACTGAACTATAACACTCTATACAATGTTACAATAAATAGATCAAGAATAGAGATGGACCGGATCGCTGATCTGAACCCAGTTCAGGAATTCTGCTTTGCATATTTTTTTGGGGACACGTTCGGAAATTCAAAGAAAATTTCAAGGAATTTTTGAAAATTTTGTAAGAATTATACAGTAACTTACTGTAAATAGTTTTGGGACCTGGAAAATGGTCTGGGGAAAAGACAATCAGATTCTGAAAGAATCTGATTGTAACCAATTCTGATTAGAAAAGAATCTGATTGGTTAGTATACCAATCAGATTATTTCTAATTCTGATTGGTTACAATTAGATTCTTCCAGAAAGCATACCAATCAAATTTTTTCTGAAAGAATCTGACTGTAACCAATTCTAATTGGTTACAATCAGCTTTTTTTTTTTAGAAAGAATCTAACCAATTCTGATCAGTTACAATCAGATTCTTCCAGAAAGCGTACCAATAAGATTCTTTCTGAGAGTATTGGCCTATATTTATAAAGGTGCAGTATTGCTCTTTTGCGTTTATTCGTAAATGTACGATTGTGACTGTACATTTACACCCCATTCGTATTTTTATTATAATTTTTAAACATGGCCCAAAGTCACACTAACCGATGGTACATCGCCCAGTAGTGTACCCATTGCAGTACCACAGAGGGATAAAGCTGAAGAGAAGTTAACAAGAATCTTTCATAGGATCTCAGTTCTTCATAGCCCCATCTTAACCTGTGACCCCAGATACCCGTATCACATAACATACTAGATGTTGCAGGTGGGAATCCACCCTAAAATATCATTGTTCTAATAAAAAGCTGCATTGAAACCTCAATGTTTCCATTATAATGCAGTGACACCTAATGGTTATAATTGGGAAATGCGTTTTCCCAATTACGTAGGTCAGATCAAATCTCCAAAACATATTAGCATTGCACATTCTGGGAGTATACAACCAGCCTTCCTGAGTTAACAAAACTAAGCTTCCTTTATTTTGCTCACGGTGCCCAAGAGCAAGTACGACCAATGCCCTATCTTTTCATTGGAACAATAAACTAATATACTTATATTATACATTAAAGCTGGGTACACGCAGATCCTGTCTGTCATCTTTCAGAAATCTATGCTGTGTGTACCTAGCTTTAGTCTCTCCCATTAGTTCCCAGATTCCTACAGAATTCAATCATCCATGGGGTTTTCACCATTTGAGTTAATATATGGACAAAAACCCCAGGGATTACTTGATCTGGTTAGAGAATAAAAGCAGAGCTGTAATACCTTTTATTGGCTAACCAGACAACAAAAATAGCACACTTTCCTAGGGTCCTAAGCCTCTTCCATCAGCCTGGATGTTACAAAAAAACTGATTACTGGGTAACCCCTTTGAAATAAAAAAAATAACAAAAGTGGTATAAAGGTGATACCTTTATTGGCTACCTAAGATAATCATCAAAGGAAGTGAAAAAGGAAAACATCTGGAGATATACTTGGTTGCTTATCCCTGCTCTATATGATAGGGGGTCTGAAAGGAAAACATCTCCATGCCCACTTCTCTGAGACAATGAAGTGAGTTTGTTAATGGTGTATTACATTATTTAAGCAATAGACCCCATAGAAGCCATGAAGTTAACAAGAATCTTTCATAGGATCTCAATTCTTCATAGCCCCATCTTAACCTGTGACCCCAGATACCTGTATCGCATAATGTACTAGATGTTGCAGGTGGGAATCCACTCTGAAATATTATTGTTCTAATAAGAAGCTGCATTGAAACCTCAATGTTTCCATTATAATGCAGTGACACCTAATGGTTATAATTGGGAAATGCGTTTTCCCAATTACATAGGTCAGATCAAATCTCCAAAACATATTAGCACTGCACATTCTGGGAGTATACAACCAGCCTTCCTGAGTTAACAAAACTAAGCTTACTTTATTTTGCTCACGGTGCTCAAGAGCAAGTACGACCAATGCCCTATCTCTTCATTGGAACAACAAACTAATATACTTATATTATACTTTCCGTCTCTCTTATTAGTTCCCAGATTCCTACAGAAATCAATCATCCATGGGGTTTTCACCATTTGAGTTAATATATTGACAAAGACCCCAGGGATTGCTTGATCTGGTTAGAGAATAAAAGCAGAGCTGTAATACCTTTTATTGGCTAACCAGACAACAAAAATAGCACACTTTCCTAGGGTCCTAAGCCCCTTCCATCAGGCTGGATGTTACAAAAAAACTGATTACAGGGTAACCCCTTTGAAATAAAAAAAATAACAAAAGTGGTATAAAGGTGATACCTTTATTGGCTAACTAAGATAATCATCAATGGAAGTGAAAAAGGAACTAGAATGTTCTGAAAGCTTGCTATGATTCTTAAGGTGGCCATACATATGTGTGATATTACTTACCTGACCGAGCGCTCACACGACGTTCGTGCGATCCTGCCGGATCCGCCTCTCCCGATCTTAAATTTGACTGACATGCGATCGCTAAATTAATGGGATTTTGCAATCGTATGTTGGTCGAATATAAGATCAGGAAAGGTGGTTCCGGCAGGATCGATGAATGTCTCGTGAGCACTCGGTCGGGTAAGTAATATTGTACATATGTATGGCCACCTTTAGTTAGGAATCACCTTTATACCACTTGTTATATTTTTAGTTCAAAAGGGTTACCCTGTAAACATTTTGACAGGCTAACACGGTACACCACCTTTTCCTGCAAAATATGAGAAATCACAAGCTCGTATACACATAGGAACAGTAAACATCAAACACCAGTGATAAGGTGAACAGATGACCAGGTACAGATACTGACTTGGGGGAGGGGGGGGGACAGTAGTGGAGGTGTGAAGTGGGCACAAGTAGTAATAATGTGAAAAAATGTCCAATGAAATGGAAAGTGTCCTTTGAAATGTATTAAACAGTACAAGACAGTGTCCTGGTGAGTGTGTTTACTCTAGGTGGTGATGTGGAATAAGTTACTATTTGTCCATAAAACTTATGTCCCTATTTAGTAAGCCTTTCAGGGAATTTAATTTCTGAATTAATTTGAATTCCCACTCCTTCAGCTGTTTTTGATTGTGAAAATTGCCCATAAGAATAGTGATCTTGAGGTCTTTCATACTGTGGCCTCTTTTACAAAAGTGCTCAGTCACAGAGGCACCCGTTAATCCGTGCATGATGTTAAAGGGCAAATCCACCCCATTTACTAACTTTTGCTGTAGTGTAGGGCTCCCTCCCCCAACCGCCATATTAGTTTTTGCAGAAACTCCCCTAAATTGTACTTACCTTACCTCTTTCCTCCGACAAGCAGGGGGCCGGACCGGCAGTTGCGTCCATGACTGGCTGAGAGGCAGCCAATCACGGACGCGGCTTCCAGCTATCCAGAATGCCCAGGGGAAAGAGGTAATGTAAGTACAATTCGGGGGAGTTTCTGCTCATATGGTGGCTGAAGCTGAGGGAGGGAGCCCTACACTACACCAAAAGGGATTTGTGCTAGGGGGAGGGAGAGAAAAATGGATGGGAGAGGGGGGGGGCTGCAGTGAGCATGCCAAAATTCCCCCGGAGGAGAGACAGGAGTCCTATATGGGCTCTGCCAGGCTCCTGGACATTATAGGAGAACCATTTGGAGCTGGGATGTAAGGTAAGGATTTTATTACTCTACGCAGAGGGACCAGTAGTGAGTTAAATTTTAGTTTTGGTGGTGGACATGCCCTTTAACCTTTGTTTTAATCAGTACTGCTCTGACCTGAGGAAGAGGGTTGATCCCTCGAAAGCTTGTCTACTAAAATAAACTGTAAGGGCTAGGCCACACTGCTGCGCTGGAAGTGGAGGCAAGGAGTGGAGGCAATGGAAATAAATGTTTTAATCTTTCATATCTTTGTAGTCTGGAATGGTGTTCTTTTTAGGATTTGGCATATGATCTCCAGGTGTGAAAGTGATTACAAGGGGAACCCGGTTGCAGTTTTGTTTCTGTTTGTATTTCAATAGTTTGTGTCTGGGAAAAAATATGGCCCTTTGGATTTCCTTGTGCATTGTTTTGGGATTGTATCTCACTGCAGAGTTGCTGTTGGTGTTCATTCCTCTCTGTTGGGTCTGAACATAAACGATGGTAGCAAATACTGAAAATGAATAGATTTGCTTGAGTGTTTGGGGTGGAAGCTGTCATTGCAAAGGTAAGTGTGTCTTTCTGTTGGTTTGCGGTATATCAAGGTCACTAGGGTGTTCCCTTGTATTTTAATTGTGGTGTCCAGAAAGTTGATTTGACATTTGGAGTAGTCGAGTTTTAGTTTAATGGTTGGGTGGAAGGAGTTGTAAATCCTATGAAAGGAGAGCCATTCTTCCTCACTTTCTGTCCAGATAATGAGGATATCATCTATGTAGTTTCAATAAAGCAGGTGTAGATACTCACAGGATTTTTGTATCCTTTTGGGCTTCAAGTCTACTCCACTCCGTCTTTTAGTGGTAGGATACAGCTATAGGAACAAATTGTAGACGAGCCGCAGGCAGCAAGTGTGAACTGCAACATCTTAATGTGTATAAAGCTTTATACACATTAAAGATTGTTGCACTTCACACTTGCTGCCTGCGGCTCGTCTACAATTTGTTCCTATAGCGATATCATCTATGTAACAAACGTAAGTCATTGTTTTAGTGTTAAGTAGACACTATACAATTATTGGACCCGACCGACATTTCAGAGTTTCGGTCGGGCGGAATTATTGTATAGTTCTTTGTGGCGGCCACGATCGACCGCCGACCATTTGTTGGCTCAATTAAACTAACGCACAATCGGACAGGTTGGAAAACCCAGTGTTAAGGGAACCCTCTCTGGGCACGGAGTCTAAGCGGTTGGTCTTCTCCAGAGAATCTAATGGTGAGGATGTTGCGTTGCAGACAGACGTCAGGTCGTGACCCCAGATGAGGAACTCAAGAACCCAAACCCGCAATCAGGAGAAGGTAGCGGCAACACAAGCAGGATCCGAACACAGGCAAGGTCTCAAGGCAGGCGGCAATACAGGCAGAATCCAGATACAAGCATGGGTCAAAAGGCAGGCGGCAATACAGGCAGAGTTCAAGATACAAACACTGGTCAAAAGGCAGGCGGCAATACAGGCAGTGTCCAGATACAAGCACGGGTCAAAAGGCAGGCGGCAATACAAGCAGAGTCCAGATACAAGCACGGGTCAAAAGGCAGGTGGCAATACAGGAAGAGTCCAGATACAAGCATGGGTCAAAAGGCAGGCGGCAATACATGCAGAGTCCAGATACAAGCATCGGTCAAAAGGCAGACGGCATTTCAGGTAGAGTCCAAGATACAAGCACGGGTCAAATCCGGAGAAAATCAATAAGGTAACAGATAGCTTAAGATCAGGCACAAAACACTGAACTGGCAGCAAGTTTTTGCGGGTCAGAGGGGTTTAAAAAGAGCAGCGAGACGTCATCAGGATGCAACGCGCACGTCGGCGCATGGCAGCCAACACGTGCGCACCTAGACATCCACCCCCTCCAGCGCTCCCAAGCCACACACGGGGACCCAGGTGCGAACACCCGTGTGGAGGCACCGGCACGCACACTCCTGGATCGTCACCTCGTCTCAGCGGGCATGCACGCACAGGAAGGACCAGGAGCTCCAGTAAGGTCACTGCTGCCATAACATTGCCCCCTCCCCACGGGCAACCTCCGGGTGCCCTTAGGACCAGGTTTGCCAGGATGCTTAGAATAGAAATTCTTGATTGACAGTCCTTTTGGTCTGTCCGTTGGATTGTGGATGATAACCAGAAGAAAATGAACTGTGATTATGTAATGCCTTGCAAAGCCCCTTTCAGAATTTCAAGGTAAATTGGACTCCTCTGTCAGAAACAATATCATCTGGAATTCCATGAAGACGAATGATTTCTCTGATGAATACTTCAGCAGTTACTGTCGCCGAAGGAAGTCCTTTTAATGGAATAAAATGAGCCATCTTGGTGAGCCTATCCACTATGAGAAATATAGTGTTGAATCCTTTGGACTTGGGCAATTCAACGATAAAATCCACACTAAGCATTCCCCATTGGCGATTAGGGACAGGAAGCGGGCATAAGAGGCCCCAAGGTCTTTGCTTAGAAGACTTATTTCTGGCACAGACTTCACAAGACAAAATAAACCTTTTACAATCTGTAACCATAGTAGGCAAAAAAAAAATTCTTCTGAGGAGGTCAAGAGTCTTAAGGACCCCAAAATGTCATGCCAAAACATGACAATGATAATATTGAAGTACCAAGGACCTTGCTGATTCAGGAACAAATACGGTACATTATTCTTGCAATAAATAAACCCGTCAGAAGAAGGAAGAAGAGTAGGAGAATAGTTGATGGATGCTTCTTTAATAGTTTTGGAGATGTCTGCATACAGAAGTAAGAAATAATTTTTGGACAAAATCATATCAGGTGGATCTGAACTGGTATCTTCAGAGAATTGCCTTGAGAGAGCCTCCGCCTTACCATTTTTAGAGCCAGAACGAAAAGTGATATGAAAATTGAATCGGGAAAAGAGCCCACCTAGCCAGGTGGGGTCTCAATGTTTTGCCTGTTTGTAGATACTCAATATTTTTGTGGTTTGTGAATATAGTAATCGGGTAGCCCCTTCCAACAAATATCACCACTCTTCAAATACAGATTTAAAATTTCAGATACCGAGAGTTTTCTTGAAAAGAATGCAGCCGGGTGGAGTAACGACTTGGGACATACTCTCTGAGAAAATATTGCTACCAGAGAAGCTTGGGGTGCGTCCACTAAGATCAATGGAAGAGAAGGATCAGAATGGACCAGAACAGGAATGGAAATAAAAGCAGCTTTAAAGGGCATGTCCACCCCCAAAACTATAATCCCCCCCCCCACTACTGGCCCCATTCTGTAGTGTATAAAAATCCTTACCTTGCATTCCAGATCCAAATGGATGCCCTGTAATCCCTCCCCAAAGTCACAAAAACTGGCCACCAGGAGTACTGCAGAGTCCATATAGGACTCTGCCTCCTGTCTCCCTTCCGGGAGAAATTTGCCATGCGCAGAATAGCCCTCCCCCTCTCCCTCCCAATTTGGTCTCCCTCCCCCTAGCATTAAACCCCTTTCCCATAATATAGATATTGGTCCTCCATTCCCAACCGCATTACTATTAGAGCAAGAAAGTCCCCAGATCTTTACTTACCTTGCCTCTCTCCTTCGCCGTTCTACACTACCGGCAGCTGCGTCCATGATTGGCTGTCTCTCAGCCAATCACAGACGCGGCTGCCGGTTCCGCCCCCTGCTTGCAGTTCTATGCGGCGAAGGAGAGAGGTAAGGTAAGTAAAGATCGGGGGACTTTCTTGCTATAATAGCAACGCGGTTGGGTCTGGGGGACCAATATCTATATTATGGGAAAAGTTAGTTTAAAGGGTGGACATACCCTTTAAGTTGTTCAAATACATGCTGAGCCTCTTCTGTCCAAACAAAGGAGATGTGGGTCCTGGTTAATTGAGTTAGAGGAAGAATGATGGAAGAAAAATGTCTAATATATTTACGATAGAAATTAGTGAAGCCGATGAATTTTTTAACTTGTTTACGGGAAGACGGAACAGGCCAATCTTGGATAGCTAAGACCTTTTAAGGAACCATCGTGATTCCTTGAGAAGAGATGATGAAACCCAAGAAAGGGATAATTCACATTTCTCCAGTTTAGCTTAAAGACCATGGGTTCGGAGCCGTGATAATAATTTTTTAACTTGTACACGATGTTCTGTTAGGTTAGACGAAAAAAAAAAAATTGAATTATCATTTAGGATATATATCTGGCTGACAAAATGGGTGAATTGGAAAATGAATGGCATTGAATGAAAAGTATGATGTAAAGGTATAGCAGAAACGTGTTTGAACAGTTCTCACGACTGGGCTATAGAATATTAGAAGGTATTCCTTGTTTAGGCAGGACAGAAAAAAAAGGAAGGGGAGGAGTTATGTGTTTATGTTAAAAAGAATTGAAGCCAAATTTAAAAAAGAGAATAAATGGTGGTATGGATGTAAAGTAGAGGCAATATGGTGGAATAGGCAACGGAAAGGGGGTAATTCATTGTTGGGGTATGCTATAAGCCGCCAAATGTAGCACAGAGGAGGTGAGTCAACTTCATATGCAGTTGGCAAGGGCTGCAGTTTGGGGAGTTGTGCTCATTATGGGGACTCAATTACCCTGACATTGATTGGTGTGGTGGAACTGCCATCACGAAGAAAAAGGCGATGAGTTCCTGAATTTGCTGCAGGATAATTTCTCTCACAGGTGGTTGAGTTCCTACTAGAAAAGAGCTCTGTTGGATCTGGTAATATCTAACATTGTGGAGCGCATTATAATATAAAGGTACTGGAGGCCTAGGGAATAGTGACCATGAAATAGTGCATTTGGACTTTGTTATCGAAAAGAAAAGTGCACTGGGTTAACAAAGACATTAATTTCAGGAAAGCAAATTTTCCCAGGTTAAAAGCAGCTCTTCAGAATGTCAACTGGGATAATGTATATCAGGTAAGGTACTGAACAGAAGTGGACTGTGTTCACAGGGGATTTAAGCCATTCACATCTAAATTAACCCTTGGGAAATAAATGTAAAAAATAAAATCCGCGCCCATGTGGCTGAATTCTGATGTAAAAGGCAAAGTAAGGAAGAAAAAGGCATTTAAAACTAAGGCCGAGGGAACGGAAAGGGCCTTAAGGGAGTAAAAACTGTAACAGGAGTGTAAGAAAGCAATCAAACTAGCTAAAATTAATAATTGAATTAGGATAGCTGAAGAAAGCCATCACTAAGCCTAAACATTTTTTAAAGTATATTTAAAGTAAGAAGATGAGGACTGGAAATTGGGCACCATTAATTAATGGGATAAGTAGTTAAGAGGATGGCGTGGCAATGTCTTGAATCATTTTTTTCCTCTGTATACACTATAGAAGATCCAAGTACAGATATCATAGAGTATAGTAGCATAAAGGGATACACAATTCAAGTTCAATTTGGTAACCGAGGATATGGTACAGAAAGAACTAAATAAGGTTAATTAATAAATCTCTGGACCGGATAAAATACATCCTCGGGTACTTAAGGAGCTAAGTTCTACTAGGCCATTGTTTCTTATTTTTGCTGATTCCCTCATGTCCGGTGTGTGTGCCTCTGGATGGAAAAGGCTGATGTATTCCAATATTCAAAAAGGGTAGTCGTTCACAGCCGGGTAATTACAGGCCTGTAAGTTTAACTTCAGTGGTGGGAAGATCCTGAAAGTTTATAGGGAACTGTTCTAGAGTATGTTTCAAGGACTGAACTATAAGTAGTAACCAGCATGGATTTAGGAGGAATAGATCTGTCAAATAACTTGCTTGGCTTTTATGAGGAAGTAAGTAGAAATTTAGATCTGGTATAGCAGTAGATGTAGTTTACTTGGATTTTGCAAAGGCTTTTGATACAGTCCCCCATAGGCGACTAATGAATAAGATAGGTCTGTTGGTGTGGGGAGTCACATTTGTACAGGGATAGAAAATTGGTTAATGAATAGGATGCAGAGAGTAGTTGTTAATGGGGCTTCATCATTATGGACTAAAGTGCTAAGTGGGATGCCACAGTTCTGTTGTTGGGGCCGCTTTCTATTCAATCTATTTATTAATGATTTGTAAGTGGTATTGTCAGCAAGGTTTCTGGTTTGTGACGACACAAAACTTTGTCGACCATTAAAAACTTCAGAGGATGTTGCAATCGTTGCAAGGGGATCTAGATAGATTATCACATTGGGCTGCTAAGTGGCAGATGAAATTCAATGTTGATAAATTTAAGGCGATGCATTTTGGCCTTAAATACTTGTGCTATTATACTATAAAGGCTCTGTGTTAAGTGAATCCCTGTTGGAAGGGATCTGGAGTTTGGTGGATAACAAACTTAAAGGTAGCAAACGTGCCATGCGGCAACAGCCAGAGCCAGCATGGTATTGTCGTATAAGAGAGAAGTATGGATTCAAGGGAGGAAAATTGTAATGTAATCTCCCTCTTTACAAAGCATTGGTAAGGCCTCATTTGGAATATGCAGTGCAATTTTGGAATCCTGTGTACAAAAAGGACATCTTTGAAATGGAAAGGGTTCAGAGAAGGGCAACTAAATTAATAAGGGGATTGGGGGAGCTTGAATATGAAGAGAGACTGGAAAAGTTACAATTATGTACGCTGGAGAAAAGGCGCTTGCGTGGGGATATGATTACTGTGTATAAATACATTAACGGGCCATACAATAAACTATCTGGGGCATTGTTCACCAAGAGAACATGTCAAAGGACACGAGGACATCCCTTAAGACTTGAAGAAAAAAGGTTTAGGCTTCAAGCTCGGAAAGGGTTTTTCACTGTGAGAACGGTAAAGCTATGGAACTGTCTTCCAGTGGACGTTGTAATGGCAGGTTCATTGGTCAGTTTCAAAAAAAAGCTGGATGAGTTTCTGCAAACAAGGAATGTTGCAAGTTACTGGTATTGATACATAAAGTAGAGTTGATCCAGGGAAATTTCCGATTGCCACTTGGAGTCAGGAAGGAATTTTTTCCCCCTTCATAAATTTGGTGGGTTTTTTTTGCCTTCCTCTGGATCAACAGTTAGGCAGGAAATGAGGATATTGCTAGATGGGTTGAATCTGTAACCATAGTAGGCACAAAAAAAAATCTCTGAGGAGGTCAAAGAGTCTTAAGGACCCCAAAATGTTCTGCCAAAAACAGACAATGATAATATTGAATACCAAGGACATTGCTGATTCAGGAACAATACGGTACATTATTCTTTGCAATAAAAAACCGTCAGAAGAAGGAAGAAGATAGGAGAAATAGTTGATAGGATGTCTTCCTTTAATAGTTTTGGAGATTCTTCATCACGAAGAAGAATAATTTTTGGACAAATCATATCACGGGATCTGAAACTGGTATCCTTCAGAGAATTGCCGTGAGAGGGCGCCTCCGCCTTACCATTTTTAGTAGCCAGAACGAACAAGGGATATGAAAATTGACGGAATAACGAGCCCACAACCTAGCCAGGAGGGGTCTCAATGTTTTTCCTGTTTGTAGATACTCAATCTTTGTGGTTTGTGAATATAGTATCGGGAGCCCCTTCCCAACAAATATCACCAACTCAAATTCAAATAAGATTAAAATTGTCAGAGACCGAGAGTTTTTCTTGAAAAGATAATGCAAGCCGGTTGGAGTTAACGACTTGGGACATACTCTCGAGAAAATATTGCCTACCCAGAGAAGCTTGGGGGCGTCCACTAAGATCAATGGAAGAAAGGATCATAATGGACCACCGAACGAATGGGAAATACAAGCCAGCTTTAGGGCATGTCCACCCCAAAACTATTAATCCCCCCCCCCAACTACTGTCCCCATCTGTAGGTATTAAAAAATCCTTAACCTGCATTCCAGATCCCAATGGAGGCCCTGTAATCCCTCCCCAAAGTCACAAAAACTGCCACCAGGAGTACTAGAGTCCATATAGGACTCTGCCTCACTGTCTCCCTCACCGGGGAGAGAATTTTGCCATGCGCGTCAATAGCCCTCCCCCCTCTCCCTCCCCATGTGGATCCCCTCCCCCCCCCCTAGCATTTAACCCCTTTCCATAATATAGATATTGGTCCTCCATCCCAACCTCATCTACTATTAGAGCAGAAAGGCCGTTCTACACTACGCTGCACTGACGTCCTGATTTGGTGTCTCTTCAGCCAATCACAGACCGGCTGACCCGGTTCTTCACCTTCGCCCCCTGCCTTGCAGTCTATGCGGCGAAGGAGAGAGTAAGGTAAGTAAGATCGGGATTTCTTGCTATAATAGCAACGCGTTGGGTCTTGGGGGGACCATATCTATATTATGGAAAAGTATTAAAGGGTGGGCATCCTTCGTTTTTTTTTTTTTTTTGTTTGTTTTGTTTTTTTTAAATAAAAAAAAGTGTTCAATACATGCTGAGCCTTTGTTCCAAACAAAGGAGAATGTGGGTCCTGGTTAATTGAGTTAGAGGAGAATGATTGAAGAAAATGTCTATTATTTAACGATAGAAATTGAGTGAAGCCGATGAATTTTTTAACCTTGTTAGGGAAGACGGAACAGGCCAATCTTTGGGATAGCTCAAGGACCTTTTAAGGAACCATCGTGAACCTTGAGAAGAGATACAAACCCAGAAGGTGTTATAATTCACATTTCTCCAGTTTACTTAAAGACCATGGGTTCGGAACCGTGATACTAATTTTGTTAACTGGTACACGATGTTTGTGTTATGGTTAACGAAAAATTTGAATAATCATAATATATATCTAGACAGCCTGGCCTGACAAAATGGTGTTGGAATTGGAAATGATGGCACTTGATGAAAGTATGAATTATATGTATAGCAGGGAAATAAGTTGTTGAACAGTTCTCACGACTGGACTGAATAATAGAAGATTTCCTTGTTTAGGCAGTGACAGAAAAAAAGGAAAGGGGGAGAAGTAGGTGTTTTATGTTAAAAAGAATTGAAGCCAAATTACAAAGAGAGATTAACTGGTGATATGATGCTAAGTGGAGGCAATAGGTGGAATAGGCAACAGGAAGGGGGTAATGTCATTGATTGGTGTTGCTATAACCGCCAAATGCTAGCAGAGAGGAGGTGAGTCAACTTCATATGCAGTTGGCAAGGGCTGCAAGTTGGGGAGTGTGTCATTATGGGGGACTTCAATTACCTGACATTGATTGGTGTGGTGGAACTGCCATACAGAAAAAGGCGATGAGTTCCTGAATTTGCTGCAGGATAATTTCTCTCACAGGTGGTTGAGGTTCCTACTAGAAAAGAGCTCTGTGGATCTGGTAATATCTAACATTGTGGAGCGCATTAGCTATAAAGGTACTGGAGGCTTAGGGAATAGTGACCATGAAATAGTGCATTTGGATTTGTTATCGAAGGAAAAGTGCACTGGGTTAACAAAGACATTTAATTTCAGGAAAGCAAATTTTCCCCAGGTTAAAAGCAGCTCTTCAGAATGTCAACTGGGATAATGTATTATCAGGTAAAGGTACTGAACACGAAGTGGACTGTGTTCAAGGGGATTTTAAGCCATTCACATCTAAATTTATACCCTTGGGAAATAAATGTAAAAAATAAATCCGCGCCCATGTGGCTGAATTCTGATTGTAAAAGGCAAATGGTAAGGAGAAAAAGGCATTTAAAACCTTAAGGCCGAGGAACGGAAAGGGCCTTTAGGGAGTAGTATAAAACTGTAACAAGGAGTGTAAGGAAAGCAATCAAACTAGCTAAAATTAATAATTGAATTAGGATAGCTGAAGAAAGAATCACTAAGCCTAAACATTTTTAAAGTATATTTAAAGTAAGAAGATGAGGACTGAGAATTGGGCACCATTAATTAATGGGTAATTGTTAGAGAGGATGGCGAATGTCTTGAATCATTTTTTTTCCTCTGTATACATCTATAGAAGATCAAGTACAGATATCATAGAGTTAGTAGCATAAAGGTTAACAATATTCAAGTTCACTTTTGGTTTAACCGGGAGGATATGGTACAGAAAGAACTAAATAAGTTAATATAATAAATCTCCTGGACCGGATAAATACATCCTCGGTACTTAAGGAAGCTAAGTTCTATCTAGGCCATTGTTTCTATTTTTGCTGATTCCCTCATGTCCGGTGGTGTGGCCTCTGGATTGGAAAAGGTCTGATGTTTATTCCAATATTCAAAGGGTAGTCGTTCACAGCCGGTAGTGTAATACAGGCCTGTAAGTTTAACTTCAGTGGTGGGGAAGAATCCTGAAAGTTATAATAGGGAACATGTTCTAGAGTATGTTTCAAGGACTGACCTTATAAGTAGTACCAGCAATGATTTAGGAGGAATAGATCTTTCAAACTAATTGCTTGGCTTTTATGAGGAAGTAAGTAGAAATTTAGATCTGGTATAGCAGTAGATGTAGTTTACTTGGATTTTGCAAAGGCTTTTGATACCAGTCCCCCATAGGCGACTAATGAATAAGCTAAGGTCTGTTGGTGTGGGGAGTCACATTTGTACATGGATAGAAAATTGGTTAATGAATAGGATGCGGAGAGAGTAGTTGTTAATGGGGCTTCATCATTATGGACTAAAGTGCTAAGTGGGATGCCACAGTTCTGTGTTGGGGCCGCTTCTATTCAATCATTTTATTAATGATTTGTAAGTGGTATTGTCAGCAAGGTTTCGGTGTTTGCTGACGACACAAACTTTGTCGACCATTAAAAACTTTCGAGGATGTGCAATCGTGCAAGGGGATCTAGATAGATTATCACATTGGGCTGCTAAGTGCAGATGAAATTCAATGTTGATAAATGTAAGGCTGATGTTTTGGCCTTAAAAATACTTGTGCTACTTATACTATAAATGGCTCGTGTTAAGTGAATCCCTGTTGGAAGGGATCTTGGAGTTTTGGTGGATAACAAACTTAAAGGTAGCAAACAGTGCCATGCGGCAACAGCCAGAGCCAGTCATGGTATTGTCTTGTATAAAGAGAGAAGTATGGATTCAAGGGAGGAAAAGTGTAATTCTCCCTCTTTACAAGCATTGGTAAGCCTCATTTGAGAATATGCAGTGCATTTTGGAATCCTGTGTACAAAAAGGACATCTTTGAAATGGAAAGGGTTCAGAGAAGGGAACTAAATTATAAGGGGATGGGGGCTTGATATTAAGTAGAGACTGGAAAAGTTACAATTATGTACGCTGAGAAAAGGCGTTTGCGTGGGGATATGATTACTGTGTATAATACATTAACGGGCCAACAATAAACATCTGGGGCATTGTTCACCAATAGAACATGTCAAAGGACACGAGGACATCCCTTAAGACTTGAAGAAAAAAGGTTTAGGCTTCAGCTCGGAAAGGGTTTTTTCACGTGAGAACGGTAAAGCTATGGAACTGTCTTCCAGTGGACGTTGTAATGGCAGGTTCATTGGTCAGTTTAAAAAAAAAGCTGGATGAGTTTCTGCAAACAAGGAATGTTGCAAGTTACTGGTATTGATACATAAAGTAGAGTTGATCCAGGGAAATTTCCGATTGCCACTTGGAGTCAGGAAGGAATTTTTTCCCCCTTCATAAATTTGGTGGGGTTTTTTTGCCTTCCTCTGGATCAACAGTTAGGCAGGAAATGAGGATATTGCTAGATGGGTTGGACTGGATGGACGTATGTCTTTATTCAACCTCAAATACTATACTATACTATACTATACTAGATACACCACCAGGAAATTATCTACGAAATCGCGAAAAATGTCATTTACGAAGTGCTGGAATGACACAGGGGCATTACATAAACCAAATGGCATAACCAAGTATTCAAAATGTCCATACTTAGAACGAAAGGCTGTTTTCCACTCATCCCCCTCTTTTATTGTCAAATGGTAAGCTCCCCGGAGGTCCAATTTAGTGAAAATTGTGGCTGAACGTAATCTTTGAAAAAGTTTGGGGAAGAGAGGAAGAGGATATCTATTTTTAATGGTAACGTTATTTAAGGCCCTATAATCGATACAGGGTCGAAGAGAGCCATCTTTTTTTCCTACAAAAAATATGTCTGCCCCAGCAGGAGATGTGGAATGCCGTATAAAACCTTTTTGTAGATTTTCTTCTATATATTCTTTTAGAACCTTCTGTTCAGGTTCAGATAACCATAATGATTGGTCTGATGTGGCACAGTCCCTGATAATCAATAGGACCATTGCAAACGCCTCCAATTAAGCGGTGCCTCAAAGGGTAGCAATGAACAATCCATAAAAGGGAGAGGGGGCACAAAGAGTGTCCTCTCACAGAAAAAAGACCCTTAACGCATAAAGGTCCAGCAATATAAAAACCTGTTTATTGACATCCAAGGAAATAAGTAAATTCCACATTAACCCCTACCCCCACATGTGAACTATTATGACAACAATAAAATCACCTTCATGACTTATAAATACTGACACAATACCATGTAAAACCAATTAGGCACTGGGCGTCCCGTAATGCCTGTAACCAAAAAGTCCAGCGTCGCTCCGATGTTTCAAATTTGAGTAAGTCCACGTTCCAAATTCTTCCTATGTATGACTTAAATTCATCACAGATAGGCTAGACACATAATTACTTCACTTATTCGGGACTTACGTGAGAAGCCAGGACCCGAGAACCGGGACGGACCACACTCTTCACCCGATGGTACGTATTTTGAAGAGAGATCTCAATTACACATCCATCTGTAGCCCATTCGGCATTCCTCTGTATTCCATCTTCCACACGCTCATACATCAGACGCTGGGCGGTCTCCCCACCTTCAAACACCTACGCGCGTTTCACCTTCGCGCTCCTAGCGCAACGGCTTCTTCAGGGTCTTGCGATACCTTCAAGTGAGACCTTATTTATACACACATTTCCTTAAAGGCGTACACCTCCGATTTGCATCCAAATCATATATATTAGGTGCAAGCTGCCCAGTATCCTAATACATGTTGGATTCAACTGTTGCCAAACTTTCAAACAATATATATTTTATCAAATTATATACATTGAATTTACCCATCTTTTGCCTCCCCAACACATATTACAGGAGTAAAAAAATTTTTAATCTCTAGATCATACCAAGTACAGGGGGACATAATTAACCGGGGTAATGTGTAGATTTGTGCACTGTGCATACTTGCTACAACACCAATCACTTAATACATACTCCTACTGGTATTCGTACAGACCATTCCTGGGTGGCTACAAATATATTTTCCTAGTGACTCTCAGATAGATACCTTCAAGAAAATCAAAAAGGGGGATATCAATATATCATATGTAATCATTTCCATATATACACACATAGATAACTACTATTAAAATCACTCCATTTAGTTATAGCTTCTATCTATGAATGAAAACTGATACATCTTAGATTAGGGGAACCCAGACAAAATTTTTTGATATAAGTCCATTCCAATATATATAGGTATCACACTTACGGTATAAATAGATATATCACAAAAAGCCCCCTACTGGTCACTATAAAAAACATGCAAATTGCATTGTATCATTAAGACCTATAGGGGTCTGTGTATTTAGTCTATATATCCAACGTAGCTCCTTTTGTAACAGAGTTCTATCTACGTCACCTCCTCTTATTCCCAGGGAAATCGCTTCAATTCCACAAAAAGACCAAGTCACTTGTTTTTTGTGTACCTCTAGCATATGTTTAGCTACTGCGGATCTCTCTATGTCCATTCTCATGATGGCTCTCTCATGCTCAAGGATCCTTGTTTTCAATGCTCTTTTTGTCTTCCCAACATATTTTTTATTGCATTCACATGTTATTAAGTAAATTACCTGCTTAGTTTGGCATGAAATATACTGTTTTATGTCCCACCTCTTTCCATCAGAGCCCATACAAAAATTGTCTTGGGCCATCTGTGGACATATTCGACATCTTCCACAACGCTTATTTCCAATATATTTTAACCAATCACAGCCACTATCCTTGGGGTCTGTGTAGTGGCTTGGGGATAGATTATCTTTTAAATTTGCCGCCCTTCGGGCTGTCACCTGGGGGTATGTACCTATAAATTTCTCTAGGTCTTTATCCCCTGAGATTAACCTCCAGTGTTTTTCAAAATCTGTCTTATTTCCATCCAATTTTGATTATAATTAGAGATGAACCTAATGGTCTCATCTTTTTTCATCTTATTGTTGGCTGGAATAAGCAAAGATTTACGGCTTCTTCTAGCAGACCTCTCACGTCCCTTTTTAATAGCCTGTTCTGAGTACCCTCGGGCTCGGAATCTATCTGCCAATTCATCAGATTGTATCAAATAATCATCCTTTTTTGAGCAATTTCGTTTTATCCGTCCAAATTGGCCAACAGGAATACCATTTATTAAACTCTTTGGATGATGACTACCTGCTAGTAGTAATGAGTTCACTGCCGTTTCCTTTCTATGGGTTTTAGTTACCAACATCCCATTTCTGATAGATATATTCAAATCCAGAAAATTAACTGATGTCGTGCTATATTCATAGGTTAGTCTTATGTTCAAAGCGTTGGCGTTCAATGTATTAATAAAGGATTCAAGTCCTCCCTCCGAGCCTTTCCATAGGAGAAGGACATCGTCCACATACCTGAGCCACAAGACCACCTCTTCCCCCTGAGGGAGATTTGTAATTACTTCATCAACAATGGAACTTTCCCAGTGACCGAGATGGAGGCAAGCGTACGTCGGAGCGCACGCCGCCCCCATCGCGGTCCCCTTTACTTGTCGATAGTACTTTCCATTAAATACAAAGACATTGTTTTCCAGCACAAATGTTAATAACTCTATAACAAAGTTAGTGTGGGAACGATATTTTTCTCCCCTTGTTTCAAGGAACGTCTTTGCCGCCCTTATTCCTGCCTCATGGGGTATAGATGAATATAATCCCTCTATATCAAGAGTAGCAAGGATTATATCCTGTTCTACTATTAACCCCTCAATTTTCCTTAGCACATCTCCTGTATCCATCACATAGGAACTTAAAGTTCCCAAGAAAGGCCGTAACATTTCATCCACATATTTGCATACATGTTCAGTAGGTCCACCAATTCCAGATATTATCGGTCTCCCAGGGGGAAACTTATGTTTCTTGTGGACCTTTGGAATGTGGTAAAATGTAGGGAGTTTTGGAAACTGAACCCATAAGTACTCATATTCCTGTTGGCTTATAACATTATTTCCTTTCCCAGCGTCAAGGATCTTTTTAAGGGTGTTTTGGACTCTCAATATTGGATTTACAGATATTATCTCATATTGTTGTCTATCACTCAACTGTCTTATTGCTTCTAATTTGTACTGGAGCTTAGTCATAATCACAACATTTCCTCCTTTATCTGCCACTCGGATAATCAAGTCATCCCTCTTTTTTAACCATTTCAAAGCTTTAAATTCAGTTCTTGTCAAATTAGAATTTGTTATTGGGACTTCTGGGAGCGCATCAATGTCTTGTGACACTAAGTTCACAAACATCTCAATATTTGGAAACCCTCCTAGTGATGGAAACCATTTTGATTTATTTTTCAACTGGGAAAATCCCCCTTTATATACATCCTCAATCTCTTTATCCTGTTCCCAACCTGCCAAAAATTGGAGGTCATTAAGGGCTCTAACATCCCTTGCAGAGGTGAATCCCATGTTATCTTTTTTAGAAAAAAAAATTTTCAAACATAATTTACGAGCAAAAATGTGTACGTCTTTTATACATGTAAATTTATCTAGTTTGCAGGTAGGGGCAAAAGTTAGCCCTTTAGATAAAACTGACATAACTTCGGGCTTAAAACTTTCCCCAGTTAAATTAATCACCTGCAAAGTATCCCCCATATCTAAACCCTGGGTGTCCGTTGTTTTCTCAGGGTGTATCTTTCTCTCTGTGGGCGTAAGATGGTTTCCTTTCCTCCTATTTCTTTTTCTTCTCCTTGTTTTTTTCTTCCCCCTAAAGGGAGACCCCTGTCCTTCTTACTTCTGTTCTCACCATCTAAACTGGTTTCCTTCTCATTTAGTTTATACCAACTATAAGCCTCTCCATTTTTGAAATCCTCACTATCCCTTAAAAATTTCTTCTTTTTCCTCTTTTTAATTTCTCCCTGTATCCCATCTATATCTTTTCTTAAAGTGATGTTAAATGTTTCAAAATCCTTTTCCCCTTTAAATTGATCTAATTTCTTCTGGAACTCTTCTATTTCCCCATTTAGTTTGTCCAATCTCCCTAAATCTGCTTTAATAATCATCCTCATTAGATTTAGGGAACAACTAGTTAACTCATCTTCCCATTCTTGTTTAAACTTTGGGTCACTTTGGCATAGATTGGATCTAGGTGTAAGTTTAATTCGCAAGCCATGAGGAATCAAATTATTTTTCAAATAATTTTCCAAACTTGCCACTTCCCATTTGGCCCTTAATTGTTGAAATATGTACTTCCGGTATAGCTTCTTTACCTGACGGAAACCATCATCTGATTCAGGCGTGTCCAATGCGTCACCACTAGAGAACACATCAGACATGTCAGAGTCCCAATCTAATTCATCTAATGTAAATGCCATCATGAGTCAGTGCACAACCACTTTGGATGTAAATAAACTTATTAACTATAAACAAGTTGACTGGAACGTGTCAAAATACCATCAGAGGAAAAAAAAAAAAAAGAGAGGAGGATGTATTAAACCCTCTCAATAATCATAATGATTGGTCTGATGTGGCACAGTCCCTGATAATCAATAGGACCATTGCAAACGCCTCCAATTAAGCGGTGCCTCAAAGGGTAGCAATGAACAATCCATAAAAGGGAGAGGGGGCACCAAGAGTGTCCTCTCACAGAAAAAAGGGAGAAATTAAAAAGAGGAAAAAGAAGCAATTTTTAAGGGATAGTGAGGATTTCAAAAATGGAGAGGCTTATAGTTGGTATAAACTAAATAAGAAGGAAACCAGTTCAGATGGTGAGAACAGAAGTAAGAAGGACAGGGGTCTCCCTTTAGGGGGAAAAAAAAACAGGAAAGAAAGAAATAGGAGGAAAGGAAACCATCTTTGCCCACAGAGAGAAAGATACACCCTGAGAAAACAACGGACACCCAGGGTTAGATATGGGGGATACTTTGCAGGTGATTAATTTAACTGGGGAAAGTTTTAAGCCGAGTTATGTCAGTTTTAATCTAAAGGGCTAACTTTTGCCCCTACCTGCAAACTAGATAAATTTACATGTATAAAAGACGTACACAATTTTGCTCGTAAATTATGTTTGAAATTTTTTTTTTTCTAAAAAAGATAACATGGGATTCACCTCTGCAAGGGATGTTAGAGTCCTTAATGACCTCCAATTTTTGGCAGGTTGGGAACAGGATAAAGAGATTGAGGATGTATATAAAGGGGGATTTTCCCAGTTGAAAAATAAATCAAAATGGTTTCCATCACTAGGAGGGTTTTCCAAATATGGAGATGTTTGTGAATGTGGTGCACAAGACATTGATGCGCTCCCAGAAGTCCCAATAACAAATTCTAATTTGACAAGAACTGAATTTAAAGCTTTGAAATGGTTAAAAAAGAGGGATGACTTGATTATCCGAGTGGCAGATAAAGGAGGAAATGTTGTGATTATGACTAAGCTCCAGTACAAATTAGAAGCAATAAGACATATCTGTTGTATTCAATTAGATCAACTGGACTTGAAATGTAGTTCTTGAAGACGTTTCGCTAGTCATCCGACTGGCTTTCTCAATTCAGAATGACTTGTCAAGAATCTTGTGGCAATTATGTACCCTGGAAATCCCAATTAGCTATCACAGCCAGGTGTTAAGGAGGGTGTGATTAGATAGTGGCTAAGAGGTGTTATAGGAACGCCCAGAGTAAGGTGTTAAAAACAGCATGTACTGGCAGACAGTTGGTGTCGAACCCCCCCACCTCTATTTAGGCTTGGTTTCTTTATTTTCACATAACGGCCTCCTTAACACCTCTCTTGAACCAGTCACGTTCCTTCGCCAGTATGTTAACATTACAATCTTCAAGGTATGTCCTTTATCCTTAAGATGCAGATACACGGCTGAGTCCTGACCCGAGGAATTGGCTCTTCTGTGCTGGGCCATACGTTGATGCAGTTGCTGTTTGGTCTCCCCCACATACAAATCAGAGCATTCTTCACTGCACTGCACCGCATAATATTGTCGCTTTTTCTTGTGACATCATATATGCGGTGCAGTGCAGTGAAGAATGCTCTGATTTGTATGTGGGGGAGACCAACAGCAACTGCATCAACGTATGGCCCAGCACAGAAGAGCCAATTCCTCGGGTCAGGACTCAGCCGTGTACTGCATCTTGGTAAAGGACATACCTTTGAAGATTGTAATGTTAACATACTGGCGAAGGAACGTGACTGGTTCAAGAGAGGTGTTAAGGAGGCCATTTATGTGAAAATAAAGAAACCAAGCCTAAATAGAGGTGGGGGGGTTCGACACCAACTGTCTGCCATGTACAATGCTGTTTTAACACCTTACTCTGGGCGTTCCTATAACACCTCTTAGCCACTATCTAATCACACCCTTAACACCTGGCTGTGATATGCTAATTGGGATTTTCCAGGGTACATAATTGCCACAGATTCTTGTACAAGTCATCTGAATTGAGAAAGCCATCGATGACTAGCGAAACGTCTTCAAGAACTACATTTCAAGTCCAGTTGATCTAATTGAATACAACAGATATACCATGACCTGGATGAATGAAACTTCACAAGCAAGCAATAAGACAGTTAGTGATAGACAACAATATGAGATAATATCTTGTAAATCCAATATTGAGAAGTCCAAAACACCCTTAAAAAGATCCTTGATGCTGGGAAAGGAAATATGTTATACCAACAGATATGAGTACTTATGGGTTCAGTTTCCAAAACTCCCTACATTTTACCACATTCCAAAGGTCCACAAGAAACATAAGTTTCCCCCTGGGAGACCGATAATATCGGAATTGGTGGACCTACTGAACGTATTTAAATATGTGGATGAAATGTTACGGCCTTTCTTGGGAACTTTAAGTTCCTATGTGATGGATACAGGAGATGTGCTAAGGTAAATGAGGGGTTAATAGTAGAACAGGATATAATCCTTGCTACTCTTGATATAGGGGATTATATCATCTATTCCCCATGAGGCAGGAATAAGGGCGGCAAAAGACGTTCCTTGAAACAAGGGGAGAAAATAATCGTTCCCACACTAACTTTGTTATAGAGTTATTAACATTTGTGCTGGAAAACAATGTCTTTGTATTTAATGGAAAGTACTATCGACAAGTAAAGGGGACTGCGATGGGGGCGGCGTGCGCTCCGACGTACGCTTGCCTCCATCTCGGTCACTGGGAAGTTCCATCGTTGATGAAGTAATTACAATCTCCCTCAGGGGGAAGAGGTGGTCTTGTGGCTCAGGTATGTGGACGATGTCCTTCTCCTATGGAAAGGCTCGAGGGAGGACTTGAATCCTTTATTAATACATTGAACGCCAACGCTTTGAACATAGACTAACCTATGAATATACACGACATCAGTTAATTTTCTGGATTTGAATATATCTATCAGAAATGGGATTGTGGTAACTAAAACCCATAGAAAGGAAACGGCAGTGAACTCATTTACTACTAGCAGGTAGTCATCATCCAAGAGTTTAATAAAGGGTATCCTGTTGGCCAATTTGGACTATAAAACGAAATTGCTCAAAAAGAATGATTATTTGATACAATCTGATGAATTGGCGATAGATTCCGAGCCCGAGGGTACTCAGAACAGGCTATTAAAAAGGGACGTGAGAGGTCTGCTAGAAGAAGCCGTAAATCTTTGCTTATTCCAGCCAACAATAAATGAAAAAAGATGACCATTAGGTTCATCTCTAATTATAATCAAAATTGGTGGAAATAAGACAGATTTTGAAAAACACTGGAGGTTAATCTCAGGGATAAACACCTAGAGAAATTTATAGGTACATACCCCCAGGTGACAGCCCGAAGGGCGGCAAATTTAAAAGATAATCTATCCCCAAGCCACTACACAGACCCCAAGATAGTGGCTGTGATTGGTTAAAATATATTGGAAATAACGTTGTGGAAGATGTCGAATATGTCCACAGATGGCCCAAGACAATTTTTGTATGGGCTCTGATGGAAAGAGGTGGGACATAAACAGTATTCATGCCAAACTAAGCAGGTATTTACTTAATACATGTGAATGCAATAAAAATATGTTGGGAAGACAAAAAGAGCATTGAAAACAAGGATCCTTGAGCATGAGAGAGCCATCATGAGAATGGACATAGAGAGATCCGCAGTAGCTAAACAATGCTAGAGGTACACAAAAAACAAGTGACTTGGTCTTTTGTGGAATTGAAGCGATTTCCCTGGGAATAAGAGGAGGTGACGTAGATAGAACTCTGTTACAAAAGGAGCTACGTTGGATATATGACTAAATACACAGACCCCTATGGTCTTAATGATACAATGCATTTGCATGTTTTTTATAGTGACCAGTAGGGGGCTTTTTGTGATATATCTATTTATACCGTAAGTGTGATACCTATATATATTGGAATGGACTTATATCAAAAAATTTTGTCTGGGTTCCCTAATCTAAGATGTATCAGTTTTCATTCATGATAGAAGCTATAACTAAATGGAGTGATTTTAATAGTAGTTTATCTATGTGTGTATATATGGAAATGATTACATATGATATATTGATATCCCCTTTTTGATTTTCTTGAAGGTATCTATCTGAGAGTCACTATGAAATATATTTGTAGCCACCCACCAGAATGGCTGTACGAATACCAGTAGGAGTATGTATTAAGTGATTGGTGTTGTAGCAAGTTGCGAGTCAGTGCACAAATCTAACACTTACCCGGTTAATTATGTCCCCGTACTTGGTATGATCTAAGATTAAAAAATTTTTTTACTCCTGTAATAGTGTTGGGGAGGCAAAAGATGGGTAAATTCAATGTTATATATTGATAAAATATATATTGTTTGAAAGTTTGGCAACAGTTGAACAACCATGTATTAGGATACTGGGCAGCTTGCACCTAATTATATATGATTTGGATGCAAATCGGAGGTGTACGCCTTAGGAAATGGTGTGTATAAATAAGGTCTCACTTGAAGGTATCGCGAGACCCTGAAGAAGCCGTTGCGCTAGGAGCGCGAAGGTGAAACGCGCGTAGGTTGTTTGAAGGTGGGGAGACCGTCCAGCGTCTGATGTACGAGCGTGTGGAAGATGGAATACAGAGGAATGCCGAACGGGCTACAGATGGATGTGTAATTGAGATCTCTCTTCAAAATACGTACCATCGGGTGAAGAGTGTGGTCCGTCCCGGTTCTCGGGTCCTGGCTTCCCACGTAAGTCCCGAATAAGTGAAGTAATTATGTGTCTAGCCTATCTGTGATGAATTTAAGTCATACATAGGAAGAATTTGGAACATGGACTCACTCAAACTTGAAACATCGGAGCGACGCTGGACTTTTTGGTTACAGGCATTAGGGGACGCCCAGTGCCGAATTGGTTTTACATGGTATTGTGTCGGTATTTATAAGTCATAAAGGTGTTTTTATTGTTGTCATAATAGTTCACATGTGGGGGTAGGGGTTAATGTGGAATTTACTTATTTACTTGGATGTCAATAAACAGGTTTTTATATTGCTGGACCTTTATGCATTAAGTGCCTTTGTTCTAAGGGTCTTTTTTCTGTGAGAGGACACTCTTTGTGCCCCCTCTCCCTTTTATGGATTGTCCTTTAGTAGACCAACCTTACTCCATTTTATAGACCATGGTCCTTTCGCATAAAGGTCCAGCAATATAAAAACCTGTTTATGACATCCAAGGAAATAATAAATTCCACATTAACCCTACCCACCCCCACTGTGAACTATTATGACAACAATAAAATCACCTTCATGACTTATAATACTGACACAATACCATGTAAAACCAATTGGCACTGGCGTCCCGTAATGCCTGTAACCAAAAAGTCCAGCGTCGCTCCGATGTTTCAAATTTGAGTAAGTCCACGTTCCAAATTCTTCCTATTGATGACTTAAATTCATCACAGATAGGCTAGACACATAATTACTTCACTTATTCGGGACTTACGTGAGAAGCCAGGACCCGAGAACTGGGACGGACCACACTCTTCACCCGATGGTACGTATTTTGAAGAGAGATCTCAATTACACATCCATCTGTAGCCCATTCGCATTCCTCTGTATCCATCTCCACACGCTCATACATCAGACGCGGGGCGGTCTCCCCACCTTCAAACACCTACGCGCGTTTCACCTTCGCGCTCCTAGCGCAACGGCTTCTTCAGGTCTGCGAAACCTTCAGTGAGACCTTATTTATACACACATTTCCTAAAGGCGTACACCTCCGATTTGCATCCAAACATATATTATTAGGTGCAAGCTGCCCAGTATCCTAATACATGTTGGATTCAACGTTTGCCAAACTTTCAAACATATATATTTTTATCAAATTATATACATTGAATTTACCCATCTTTTGCCTCCCCAACACATATTACAGGAGTAAAAAAATTTTTTAATCTCTAGATCATACAGTACAGGGGACATAATTAACCGGGGTAATGTGTAGATTTGTGCACTGACTCGCATACTTGCTACAACACCAATCACTTAATACATACTCCTACTGGTATTCGTACAGACCATTCTTGGGTGGCTACAAATATATTTTCATAGTGACTCTCAGATAGATACCTTCAAGAAAATCAAAAGGGGGATATCAATATATCATATGTAATCATTTCCATATATACACACATAGATAACTACTATTAAAATCACTCCATTAGTTATAGCTTCTATCTATGAATGAAAACTGATACATCTGGATTAGGGGAACCCAGACAAAATTTTTTGATATAAGTCCATTCCAATATATATGGTATCACACTTACGGTATAAATAGATATATCACAAAAAGCCCCCTACTGGTCACTATAAAAAACATGCAATTGCATTGTATCATTAAGACCTATAGGGGTCTGTGTATTTAGTCTATATATCCAACGTAGCTCCTTTTGTAACAGAGTTTCTATCTACGTCACCTCCTCTTATTCCCAGGGAAATCGCTTCAATTCCACAAAAAGACCAAGTCACTTGTTTTTTGTGTACCTCTAGCATATGTTTTAGCTACTGCGGATCTCTCTATGTCCATTCTCATGATGGCTCTCTATGCTCAAGGATCCTTGTTTTCAATGCTCTTTTTGTCTTCCCAACATATTTTTTATTGCATTCACATGTTATTAAGTAAATTACCTGCTTGTTTGGCATGAAATATACTGTTTTATGTCCCACCTCTTTCCATCAGAGCCCATACAAAAATTGTCTTGGGCCATCTGTGGACATATTCGACATCTTCCACAACGCTTATTTCCAATATATTTTAACCAATCACAGCCACTATCCTTGGGGTCTGTGTATGGCTTGGGATAGATTATCTTTTAAATTTGCCGCCTTTGGGCTGTCACCTGGGGGTATGTACCTATAAATTTCTCTAGGTTTTATCCCTGAGATTAACCTCCAGTGTTTTTCAAAATCTGTCTTATTTCCATCCAATTTTGATTATAATTAGAGATGAACCAATGGTCTCATCTTTTTTCATCTTATTGTTGGCTGGAATAAGCAAAGATTTACGGCTTCTTCTAGCAGACCTCTCACTCCTCCCTTTTAATAGCCTGTTCTGATACCCTCGGCTCGGAATCTATCTGCCAATTCATCAGATTGTATCAAATAATCATCCTTTTTGAGCAATTTCGTTTTATCCGTCCAAATTGGCCAACAGGAATCCATTTATTAAACTCTTGGATGATGACTACCTGCTAGTAGTAAATGAGTTCACTGCCGTTTCCTTTCTATGGGTTTTAGTTACCAACATCCCATTTCTGATAGATATATTCAAATCCAGAAAATTAACTGATGTCGTGCTATATTCATAGGTTAGTCTTATGTTCAAAGCGTTGGCGTTCAATGTATTATAAAGGATTCAAGTCCTCCCTCCGAGCCTTTCCATAGGAGAAGGACATCGTCCACATACCTGAGCCACAAGACCACCTCTTCCCCCTGAGGAGATTTGTAATTACTTCATCAACAGGAACTTTCCCAGTGACCGAGATGGAGGCAAGCGTACGTCGGAGCGCACGCCCGCCCATCGCGGTCCCCTTTAACTTGTCGATAGTACTTTCCATTAAATACAAAGACATTGTTTTTTCCAGCACAAATGTTAATAACTCTATACAAAGTTAAGTGTGGGACGATATTTTTCTCCCTCTTGTTTCAAGGAACGTCTTTGCCCGCCTTATTCCTGCCTCATGGGGAATAGATGAATATAATCCCTCTATATCAATGCAAGGAATATTATATTAATGTACCGCATATATGATGTCACAAGAAAAGCGCTCATATATGCGGTGCAGTGCAGTGAAGAATGCTCTATTTGTAATGTGGGGGAGACCAAACAGCAACTGCATCAACGTAATGGCCCAGCACAAAAGAGCCAATTCCTCGGGTCCAGGACTTCAGCCGTGTATCTGCATCTTAAGGATAAAGGACATACCTTGAAGATTGGTAATGTTAACATACTGCGAAGACCCGTTACTGGTTCAAAGAGTACTTAAAGGCTCATGACTCTCATGAAATGGTGTAAGGTGTGTTCGTAAGGTGGTCTACTAAAGGAACATGGTCTATTTAAAATGGCGTACGGTAGTCTACTAAAGATCAGGTATATTAAAATGGAGTAAGGTTGCTCGTACTAAAGGACCATGGTCTTATAAAAAAATGGAGTAGGTTGGTTACTCTTAAAAGATCATGGTTATAAAATGGAGTAGGGTTGGTCTACTAAAGGACCAATGGTCTATAAATGAGTGTTGTCTACAGATCAGCGAGGGGTTGGTCTACTAAAGGATCATCAGGATAGTGGAAGAAGTCATGATAAGGGCGTCTACTAGAGTAAGGTTGGTCTACTAAAGGATATGCTACTATGAAATGGAGAGTAAGGTTGGTATACTAAAGGAACCATGGTCTTAAAAAGGATAAGGTTGGTCTACTAAAGGATCATGCTCTATGAAATGGAGTAAGGTTTGGTTCACCTAAAGGACCATGGTCAAATAAAATGGAGGTAGAGGTTGGTTTTCTCTAAAGGATCATGCTCTTAGAAAGGAGGAAGGTTGGTCTACTAAGGCACCATGTCTATAAAATGGAGAAGGTGGCCTACTTAAAGGATCATGCTCTATGAAATGGAGTAGGTAAGGTTGAGGTCTACTAAAGTAAGTGCCTTTTTTCTAAGGGTCTTTTTTCTGTGAGAGGACACTCTTTGTGCCCCCTCTCCCTTTTATGATTTGTCAGGTTCAGATAACGGATAAATTCGGCCAAAAGGTATTTCAGCTCCTGGTAGTAATTCTACCGGACAATCATAAATACAATGAGGAGGTAAAACATTGGCGGCTTTCTTGTCAAAGACATCAGAGGACTCTTTATAAGCACAAAGTAGGTTAGCTTCGGAATGTAGTTATTTTTCATGGCTAGCAAAGAGGAGGCAAAACATGATTGTTGACAATACGAGGAAGGGAAAGAAATTTCTCTAGCAAACCAATTTATTAAAGGGTTGTGGGCCTTTCACCAAGGCATACCAAAAATGACAGGGAAAAGAGAGGAAGGTAAGACATCAAAACAAATATATTCAGTATGATTTTTAATCTTAACCAGGATTGGGTAAGTCTCTTGTATAATAGGGCCTGAAGAAAACTCTGATCAGTCCACCAGATGTATAGCCAGAGGAGAAGACTTTGGACGAGTAGGGATGTGATAAAGTTGCGAAAAGGATTCTAGAATGAAACAGCTGCAGGCTCCAGAGTCAATAATGGCTTGGGTTTTCGCAAATCTGATCGAGCCCCTGTAACCAGACATTAATAGAAAGATAAGGTATGGATAAAGGTCTTGCGAAAGATGAAAGATTGGAGAGACTTACTCGGAGGTCTGATTGGACAATTCAGTAGAAGATGACCAGATTCTCCACAAAATAAACATAGATTCAGATGACATCTTTACCCGTTCTTCAAGGGAGGAATGTGTGAGACCTAGCTGCATGGGCATACGGTCGGTAAGAGGTTCTGAAGAAGAGGTAGTAGAAGAAGGATCATTAAAGATACGATGAGTCCCCATCCTTTCCAGTTTCCTTTCTCGTAGGCGTCTATCGATGTGAACCAAAAAGGCAATCAATTCTTTTAAGGTGTCCGGTACACCAATTCTGGCAAATTCGTACTTCCTCCAATTCGAAACTGGTGCTTTAGAGCTGCGTCATTCCACTCTGTTTTAGCACTAATCCTTCGAAAATTGGCCACATAATCTTCCACTGGCCTTTTACCTTGGGAAAGACTACGCAGAGCTACTTCAGCGGAAGCGACCCTCCTGGGGTCATCATAGATTTCGGCAAGAGCCAGAAAGTTTGCATATACAGATGCAACTGCCAGACTGTTTTGTTCCAGAAGACGAAGTGCCCAGGCTTGGGGTTCATCCTGAAGAAGGGATATAATAAAACCAACCTTCACGGTTTCACTGCCAAAACTTCTAGGCCGAAAAGTATAGCCCACAAGAGCTCTTAAACTGCCGGAATTTAGAGCGATCTCCAGAGAATCTGTCTGGTAGAGGAATCTTGGGCTCGGGCATAGCCCCTGGAGTGGCAGAGGCAACTGCCTTTAACCTGGCATCAAGTCGGAAGAAGCCTTGTCTGGCTTCTTGTAAAGCTCCTTGCAGCTCGGTAACCTGTCTATACAGGTCTTCAACTGGACTAACCTCTCCAGCGGGATTCATACTGGCTGCTAGTTACTGTTAAGTCTAAGTGCTTGCTGGTCTTCTCCAGAGCCTCTAATGGTGAGGATGTTACTCTGCAGACAGACGCCAGGTCGTGACCCCAGAAGAGGAACTCAAGAACCCAAACCCGCAATCAGGAGAAGGTCAAAAGGCAGGTTGCAATACAGGCAGAGTCTAGATAAAAGCACGTGTCAAAGGGCAGGCGGGCAATACAGGCAGAGTCCAGATACAAGCACGGGTCAAAAGGCAGGTGGCAATACAGACAGAGTCCAAGATACAAGCACGGGTCAAATCCGGAAGAAAATCAATAAGGTAACATATAGCTTAAGATCAGGCACGAAACACTGAACCGACAGCAAGTTTTTGCGGGTCAGAGGAGTTTAAAAAGAGCAGAGTGATGCTCCCAGACATCCACGCCCACCAGTGGGTGCATCCACGCGCGCACCCATGCAGAGGCACTCCGGCGAGCAGGACCAGGAACTCCATAACACCAAGGCTGATTGTGCGGTCCTCCTATGGGACCGCACGCTCAGTCGTGGTTAGTGTCGGCCGTGGCTGCGTTGACAAGTCATTCCTCCTGGCCGACCGGTCGAAAGTCTTGAACGGTCGGTCAGGAAGAATTAAAACGCGTGTACCAGCCTTTACAGGGGGGTAAGAAATCCTCCTCCAATTTGGCCATGAACAAGTCGGCGTACTGTGGTGTGAAGCAACAAACCATGGCTGTCCCCATCTGCTGTAGCTAGATCTCCTGATTAAATGAGAATGTGCTGTGTGTGAGGGTAGTGTATCATGTTTAGAACTGCTTCTGCGTGTACTTGTGCCCACTTCACACCTCCACTTCTGTCCTCCCCTCCTGAGTCTGTATCTGTACCTGGTCATCTGTCAACCTATCACTGGTGTTTGATTTTTACTGTTCCTATGTGTATATAAGCTTGTGATTTCTGAGTTTCTTTTGTAACATCCAGCCTGATGAAGGGGGACTCCCAAAAGCTTGTTACTTTTGTTGTCTAGTTAGCCAATAAAGGTATCACAGCTCTACTTTTATTCTAACTTATGGCTAACATGGTACAAACCTCAACTATTCCTTTGATCTGGTTAAAAAGACATGGGAAAGTGAGTAGGTAAAGAAATGAGGGCTGTCCAGTCATTTAGAATGCAATCAGGGGTGCTCCCATTTATTGGTGCAGACACAGCAAAAATACAAACAACGTTTCGGCACACAGTCCTTTGTCACGTGTTACAGTTCAGTACAATCCAGTCCCTTATGTACCCAATGTACACAGTGACATCTAGTGGTGATATAACAATTAAAACACATACTCCATAAGTGTAGCTTCCACCAGTGGTAGCTCCCAACATAAGAAGTCCTTTATCCTGAACCTGTAAACTCAGTGCTCTCACTCCTTCACAAAGCGCAGAGGGAGCCTTCCTTCTTGTTTTCAATTCCGGCTCAGTCCCCCACATTTCCTATAAAACAAAGTGACTCATAGCCACCATCCATTTAAAGTGCAACATATCTAAAGTGCAACATTCTAAAGTGCATTTAGTGCATACAATAAAGTGCTATGAACCACAATCAATCTATATGACTTCTTAAAACCTTAACGTGTTTGAATAAATACTTAAGGAAGGGAGGGTTTACCTTATATACTCAAATGTAAGTCGAGGTTTTTAGGCTATAAAAATAGCCTAAAGATATAACGTCACCTTTTACTCAGGTCACTCACCTGTGTATTACTGTAATCCGGCTGCCCCTCACATCCGCATGCACTCTTCTGGAAGCTGACGTCAGGCGCCAGAACAGTGGATGCTGAGTCGGAGATTGATCGCAGCAGCTAGAATAATGGATTAGTTTGTAGAGTCTACCGCACAGTCTTCTCTTGCCTAGGCCCAAACCCAAAGTGTCGTCTAATACACAGCAGCCAGCTTCATCAATGGTCGTGGCTTGTTTCAAGTGGGTTAAAGGAAGTTCTCCCACAGAGTGTGTGATTTAGCTATTTTAGTGTGAATAGGCCAGTTTCAAGTGGGCAAAAGGAGGGCAGCATTCCCCCAATACATTTTGGGCCATATTTATAAAGGCGCAGTATCGCTATTTTTCATGTTTATTTTGACCCTTTTCGTGGACGTAAATCTAAATCGATCGTAATTCTATGACACAATCTATGACCATGTAATTTTACTGCTGTATGGTATAGTATGAACGAACGTTCGTTCTTTTACGAATACTTGTGAGTAAATGTACGATACCGTGCCATACATTTAGGGACTTAATGGTATTTTTACATGTATTTTTACATAAATCTATGATCGTGGTCGTAAGGGGGTTTCAGGTATGTGGAGCACGAGAAAGTATATGGTGTTGGCTATGGGGGTTCAGGGGCAGGGGAACACGGTCTTGGCTCCAGGGGTAGGGAAGCGCAAGGTATTGGCTACGTGGGCTCAGGTGCGAGGGGCGCAGGAAAGTGCACGTTCTTGGCTATGAGAGTTTAGTATTGTGGGGCACAGGTTAGCGCATGGTGTTTGTAATGGGGTTTCAGGTATGTGTGGCGCGTGAAAGCAAACGGTCTTGGCTACAGGGGTTCAGGGGCAGGAAAGTGTATGGTCTCGGCAATGGGCTGTGGGTGCAGTGCATAGTCTTGGCTATGGGCCTGCGAGGCAGGAAAGCACATGTCTCAACTACAGGGCAGGAAAGCGCACGTCTCCGCTATGGGGCATGGGGGCAGGAAAGCGAACAGTCTTGGCTATGGGGGCAGGGAAGCAAACGGTCTTGGCTACGGGGGTTCGTTGGCAGGGAAACACAATCTTAGCTACAGGAGTAGGGAAGCGCAAGGTCTTGGCTACGGGGGTTCAGGTATGTGTGGCACAGGAAGCATGTGGTGTTGGTAATGGGGGCTCATGTCTGTGGGGCTCAGGGAAGCACATGATGTAGGCTATGGAGGTTCATGTGTGTGGGGCTCAGGGAAGCACATGGTATCGGCTATGGGATTTGTGTGCTTCCCTTAGCGCACATACAATGAACCTCCATAGTCAACACCATGTGCTTCCCTGAGCCCCACACACATGAACCCCTACAGCCAATACTATGGGCTTCCCTGAGCCCCACATACCTGAACCCACATAGCCAACACCATGTGCTTCCCTGTGCCCACATACCTAAAAATGAAACCCCATTCCCAACGCCATGTAGTGTAGTGTAATGTAGCCAGAATGTATTAGCTAGTGACGTCCTGGCATGCACAAGGAAGTGAAACTTAACCCATGGTTACCCATGGACTTGTGCAAGCACAGGAAAAGGACTGACAGAAAGGGGACAGGCTATTTATTGCTTGGGTATTTCCTGTCCAATGCCTGGTAAAGATGGTTAACTCATTAGTGGCCATGAGAAGGAGCAGGGAAAGTAGTTAAATGCAATCAAAGAAACACTATTAATTGGATTTATTAATTTGGCTTGAAGAGCCAAATTACTGTTCTAATTCTTCTTCTTATTCCATTTTATTTTTCCGCTTTTTTGGACTGTATCTCCTCCCACAGTTTTTGAGCTAGAGACATGAAATTCAGTACAGATATGCGGGGCATATAGGAGAATTGTGCTATTACCTAGATGAGGAATCTGTGGAAGCGTTAAGGCGTTTTCGGCAAATTATGGGACATTTTTTCCCATAGACTATAATGGTAACAATCCTCAAATATGGATATATTTTAAAACAGTTTGTTTCATGGTCATAAACACAAATGCTGATACCCCCAACCCCCCACACAGACACAGGTACACCCACCTACTAACCTACCTTTCTATTCCAATGGAAGCCATACTTAAAGGGTAACTATAATCAAAAAACTAATTTGGTCAATCATCCATAAAAGTTAGTTTTATGATCATACATGCAAAAACACATACCCCCAACCTCACACGGGTACACACATCTACTGACCTACCCTTTTATTCCTAAGCCATACTTAAAGGTTAATTAAAGTTTAAAAAAAGCTAACTTTGATTTATCCTAAATAAAAGATATTTTTATGATTGTAAACATATAAAAAAAGGCATACCCCTTCAACCAGACCCAGGTACACAAACCTACTGACCTACCCTCCCATTTCCTTGGCAGCCATATTTAAAGGGTAACTATAGTCAAAATACAAATTTTGACTAATCATTAAAGTTTGTTTTTTTTAACCCCCAACCTGACACATGCTTTGTTTGCTCTCCCATGTTGTTTGGGAGTGTGAACCCAACTGTTGTAATTTGTCAAGTTCCCAACCTGACACAGGTACACACACCTACTGACCTACTTATCCGTTACTGTGGCAGCCATACTTAAAGGGTAACTAAGGTAGAAATTTTTTTTTGATCAATAATCCAAAAAGTAACTTCCAACCTGATCCAGGTACACACACCTACTGACCTACCCTTCCATTTTCATGGCAGGGTAACTACAGTCAAAAAACTATTTTGACTAATCATTAACAAAGTTTGTTTTTTTAACCCCCAACCTGACACTGGTATACACACCTACTGATCTACTTATCCATTACTGTGGCAGCCATATTTTAAAGGGTAACTAAAGTAAAAAAAAATTGATCAATAATCAAAAAAGTTTGTTTTTTTAACCCCCAACGTGATACAGGTACACACACCTACTGACCTACCCCTCCATTACTGTTGCAGCCATACTTAAAGGGTAACTAAAGTCAAAAAAACTAGTTTTGATCAATAATTTAAAAAGTTGGGTTTTTTTAACCCCTAACCCGACACAGGTACACACACCTATTGATCTACTTATCCATTACTATGGCAAAAAATTTAAAGGATAACTGTATTGCCTCAATGCATTTTTTTTTACAATTGCTTTAGAAAGAGTAACGGTATGCAGCCCTCCCCATACATCCCCCCCCCCCCCGATTCCTAGCCTCTCTCTGCCTTCAATTAGCCATGGCTTGAACGGGGTGTAACAATTCTGTCTGCCTCTAACTGTCAGTCAGAGCTAGCATGCAAGAAAACGATCCTCCACCCATCCTTGATCAGCTTGTTTATGTAGGCTGTATCCTAGCAATGGGGCATTTCAAGTTTGTTTAACTGGCAGCGGAGGAGAAAGGTTGTAACAGACATTCCTACCAGCCAATTACAAGTGTTCTGTTAATCATGGCCCTGGGCCGTCTAGAAGGCGGGCTTTTAGCACTCATCTTTGCTGTGTGATAGCTAAGTGAGGGCAGCATGGCTGTAAATGTGAGTAAGTGATTTCAGCTGCTGGAAGTGTGGACATGTAATGGGGGTGATGTTGGATTTTTTGATATTGTTGTCCTTTAAGTCAAAAAAACTAATTTTGACCAATCATCAAAAAAAAATATTTTTTAACCCCCCAATGTGACACAGGTACACACACCTACTGACCTACCCTTCCATTTCTGTGGCAGACATACTTAAAGGGTAACTATAGTCAAAAAAACTAATTTTGACCAATCATCAAAAAAGTTTGTATTTTTTATCCCCCAACGTGACACAGGTACACACACCTACTTACGTACCCCTCCATTACTGTGGCAGACATACTTAAATGGTAACTAGTCAAAAAAACTAATTTTATCCAATCATCAAGAAAGTTTGTATTTTTTAACCTCCAATGTGACACAGGTACACACACCTACTGACTTACCCTTCTATTTCTGTAGCAGACATACTTAAAGGGTAGTCAAAATTACATTTTGATCAATAATCAAGTTTGTTTTTTCAATTTCCAACCTGACACACACCAAATGAGCTACCCATTCATTCGTGTGGTAACCATATTTTAAGGCTAAGTATAGTAAAAAAAAAAAAATGTATCCCCCAACCTGACATGAGTACACACACCAACTGGCCTACCTTTAATTCATGTGACAGCCATATTTAAAGGGTAAGTAATAAACAACAATGTCCTCACCATTGGCATTATTGAGTTTTAAAATCTGCAGCACAAACACATACATTCCCTTCCAAAATGCGCCTTTGAAGCCAAATTCAAAGTTTATACTTAAACTTTCCCTTTCTAGTTAACAATGTCCTCTATCAGGTGATCCATTGATGTATTGACAGGAAACCTAAGGTGTAAAATCACCCCTGGACAGTACACAGGAAGAGCCTATGGGGAAAAATAAATATGTTTCCACTTGACCTATGGCCCATTACAGAACACCGCACAATGTTTGGGGCGAAATACCACTAACAAACTGTGATGCAGCCTGGACTTCTGTGAAGTCATATGACATGCCGCGCTGACGATTCTACGTCGTTACGCTGCTTACGTCCTGATTAGCATCCACAACCAAGATGGCTACCGCCTCTTCACCTGCAGGTCATGTGTTGAATGTTTCTTAGCCTGTTTGCTCTCGGAAGAACTGTCATCGTCGAGCGGCCTGTGGGCATTTGTTTGCGTTCGCTCAGATTATTAAATAAGGTGTAACTTGTGTGAAGAAGTTCCCAATGGCGGCTGCGAGGGGGGGTCTTCGAGTGTCTGTGAAGGCGGGCGGCGGTACTGAGCCGGAGCCTATGGAGGTAGAAGAGGGGGAAGTCGAGGCCCCTCCGGATAGTGGTTCTCCCCGGGAGGTGGTGTCGGTGAGTATTTGTTTTCCTCCCTGTTGGTAAAGGGAAGTGCCTGTTCAGTATAGTGAATGGATAGGCAACCAGTAGATCTGCAGATATATGAAAAACTGCAACTCCCAGCATTCCCTAACTAAAGAGTTCTTGTAGAAGAATGCTGGGAGTAATAGTTTTCAAACATAAGGGGATCTACTGGTTGCCTATCCCAGGTATAGTGGAATGGTTATTATATTCTTCATAAGGTCTCTGGGAACAGCACATTGGGGATATGTAGGGGAGAAAATCTGATGCACCAATCAGATGTTATGTTACTGGGGAGTGGTCACAAGATCTCAATGTTTGCTGCAGAATAATAGTGGGCAAGCTTTAAACCCTTCTTACATTGGCTTCGTTATGTGCACCTACAGGCGCTGGTCTTCCATCCCCTGCCACATTATAGTTGTAGGGGCATCACTTGGTCAATAAAGTGTTTTCGACCTACAGGGCCCCATCCTATATAATAAAATGCAAGTGTGCGTCCCTGTGTCCGTGTGTGTGTGTGTGTCCTGAGCAGGAGGTTTCCGACTCACTGTTAGAAGCAGAGCTTACGTCACAATCTCACACAGGCTACAGCTACGGGACTCTCGCTCTGACTCCTCCCCTCCCTCCCAGTCACCAGCAGTCTGCAGAGATTTGTGGGCGGAGCGGTTCTGGGGAGGGGATGCAAGATCCAGACATCCGATCCTGAGATTCCTGACTAGGAACTTCACAACACAGTGAGTGTTAAAAAAAGTTTACTGAAGGAGATCATGCTGGGTTGGGAAGGAGAGGCTGGGGACAGATGACACTGCTGTAAAGTCTCCTGGGTCTGGGACAGAGGTGGTGTGACCTGGGTCTGGACGAGGTGGTGTGACCTGGGTCTGGACAGAGGTGGTGTGACCTGGGTCTGGGACAGAGGTGGTGTGACCTGGGTCTGGGACAGAGGGGGTGGACCGGGTCTGGGACAGAGGGTGGGTCGTGGTGACTGGGTCTGGGACAGAGGTGGTGTGACCTGGGTCTGGGACAGAGGTGGTGTGACCTGGGTCTGGGACAGAGGTGGTGTGACCTGGGTCTGGGACAGAGGGGGGTGACCTGGGTCTGGGACAGAGGTGGTGTGACCTGGGTCTGGGACAGAGGTGTGTGACCTGGGTGGGACAGAGGTGGTGTGACCTGGGTCTGGGACAGAGTGGTGTGACCTGGTCTGGGACAGAGTGGGTGTGACCTGGGTCTGGGACAGAGTGGTGTGACCTGGGTCTGGACAGAGTGTGTGACCTGGTCTGGGACAGAGTGGGGGGCCCTGGGTCTGGGACAGATGGAACCTGGGCGGGACAGAGGGGGCCCTGGGTCTGGGACAGAGGGGGGCCTGGGCTGGGACAGAGGTGGTGTGACCTGGGTCTGGGACAGAGTGGTGGACCTGGGTCTGGGACAGAGGTGGTGTGACCTGGGTCTGGGACAGAGGTGGGGTGACCGGGTGGGACAGAGGTGGTGTACCTGGGTCTGGGACAGAGGGGTGGGACTCTGGATCTGGGACAGAGGGGGGGGGCCTGGATCTGGGACAGAGGGGGGGGGGGCCTGGATCTGGGACAGAGGGGGGGGGCCTGGATCTGGGACAGAGGGGGGGCCTGGGTCTGGGACAGAGGGGGGGGCCCTGGGTCTGGGAAGAGGTGGTGTGACCTGGGTCGGGACAGAGGTGGTGTGACCTGGGTCTGGGACAGAGGTGGTGTGACCTGGGTCTGGGACAGAGGTGTGTGACCGGGTTGGGACAGAGGTGGGGTGTGACCTGGGTCTGGGACAGAGGTGTGTGACTGGGTTGGGACAGAGGTGGTGTGACGGGTCTGGGAAAGAGGGGGTGTGACTGGGTCTGGGACAGAGGTGGTGTGACCTGGGTCTGGGACAGAGGTGGTGTGACTGGGTCTGGGACAGAGGTGTGGTGGTGACCTGGGTCTGGGACAGGGGAGGGGACTCTGGATCTGGGACAGAGGGGGGGCCTGGATTGGGACAGAGGGGGGGGGCCTGGATCTGGGACAGAGGGGGGGGGCCTGGGTCTGGGACAGAGGGGGGGCCCTGGGTCTGGGACAGAGGGGGGGGCTGGGTTGGGACAGAGGGGGGGGGGGCTGGGACAGAGGGGGGGGGGGGGCTGGGTCTGGGACAGAGGGGGGCCCTGGGTCTGGGACAGAGGGGGGGGGGCCCTGGGTCTGGGACAGAGGGGGGGGGGGCCCTGGGTCTGGGACAGAGGGGGGGGGGGCCTGGTCTGGGACAGAGGGGGGGGCCTGGGTCGGGACAGAGTGGGCCTGGGGCAGAGGGGGGGGCCTGGGTCTGGGGCAGAGGGGGGCCTGGGTCTGGGCAGAGGGGGGCCCTGGGTCTGGGGCAGAGGGGGGCCCTGGGTCTGGGGCAGAGGGGGGGCCCTGGGTCGGGAGAGAGGTCGGGGCTGGGACGGGGGGGCCCTGGGTCTGGGGCAGAGTGGGGGGGCCCTGGGTCTGGGACAAGGGGGGGGGGCCCTGGGTTGGGACAGAGGGGGGGGCCCTGGGTCTGGGAAAGAGGGGGGGGGGCCCTGGGTCTGGACAGAGTGGGCGGGGCAGAGGGGGGGGCCCTGGGTCTGGGGCAGAGGGGGGGCGGGTCTGGGGCAGAGGGGGGGGGGGGCCCTGGGTCGGGGAGAGAGGTCGGGGCTGGGATGGGGGGGGCCCTGGGTCTGGGGCAGAGGGGGGGGCCCTGGGACACTAAGAGGGAACTGTGGCCTTGGGACATGGAGGATGGAGGCACTCTGGGCATCTAGCACCTGTTATTGTAACAGGCTTAATGTCTAGTGGATCTATAAAATCTGAGATTCAATAAAAGTTATTATTGTTAAAAATGGTGCTAATTTTGCCACAACCAATCCGATGTTGTTTTTTAAATGTTTTAATAAGATTTGATTGGTTGGGGCAAAATTAGCACAATTTTTAATAAGAACTTCATTGAATCTCCCATCTAGTGTTAACAACCAACATCAAACCAATTGTTACTACAAAGGAAGTTCTGCAGAAGTTAGAAACGGTCAGAATCCTGCCCATGTTCAGATGACTTAAGCTGGCCATACACTAGGCCACACATAGTCAAGGCCTGTGGGTCAAATCCAGCCATTCTGGTCATTGTTTGTGGTCTCTGGTGACTCAACAGCATTCAAGACTTACAACACTACTATGCATTTGTGCAGTTTCAAGTAGTGGCATAACCATAGATCTGCCTGCAATCAGCTCTTTTTAAACAGCGAATTGAGCACACATTTACTATGATTGTCACAATCATCTTTTTAAAAACAGCTGATTGCAGTATCTAGCAGTCAGATCTATAGTTACAACTCTGCTGGGGACTTGCACAAATGGAAAGCAGCGTGGTAGGGCTTGGGTTTAGTCATTGTTGTAACAGCTGATTGTGTGTATCTAGCCTTGCACTGGGGAAAGGAGAGAGGTGTGCCAAAGGGCCTTCCATTGGAGTTGGCCATTCCATTACCACGCCAGAAAAGCAAGGAGGGCGTTCCACATAAGCACATGATCATGCCATAGGCAGAGGTCCCAGTTAAAAATCGCGTGCTTCACACTCTTTACCTGCGGAGACCCAGCACTTGGCACAAGTGTGTCAAGAGTCCCAATCCTGCACCTGCTAAGTAAAATTTGACACTCCACTTAGCCTGTCTTTTTGATTTGGGGCCCTTATATGATTGAGTTTGACACCCCTTCACTAGGTAGACAGCGGTTTTTATCTTGATGTTCCTATCTGAACATCATTTTGTGATCTCAAATTGATTTCATATAATAAAATGGTCTAGGCAGTTCTTAAATAGTTTGGACATTTGTCTAATGAGTGATTGGACATCTGTCTAATGTCTAAGTAGTGTATGGGCACCATAACATTCTGCTAATTCGAGTGATGAGCATTTGTTTTCAGCTAGATAGAGTTGCAGATTCCAGTGCATTAATTTTTTTTGTTGCCCTGTAATGTGTTATCAGAAAGAATTTAGCATCTCTCTGTTTCCAGAAAACCAGACTATCCAGAACTCGCCAAATTGTCTCTCTGCTTGCTGGTCTTTGTAAATTATCTGCTGGCCACAATTACTCGCTAGTAATGTATAACCAAATGGGTATAAGAAAATGTGAAAGAAAAAAAAGGAAAAAATAGTGGGCAATACATTTCTCTGCCAGTGCTTTGTGATATACATGGTTTTAGCAGTAAAGTCTTGTGGCAAATGTGATATTTCAGTACTTGTTTAAAGAAAACTGTACTCTTTATGTAGACCTTCACAGAAAGAAACACTGATGCACAGCGGAAAAAGACGCCACATATTCAAGTCAAAAACGGTGAACAAATCTTAACCTAAAACAACATAAACATATCCAGGACTACCTGACACATTTTGACCAAGATTTGTCCACTGTTGACTTGAATATGTGGTTTGTGTCTTTTTGCGATGTGCGCCCGTGTTCTGTCTTATGAAGGTCTAAGTCATATCGTGTGGAGCAACGGGTTTGGGGCGGCTGCATTTGGACCACTAATTGAAAGCAGTGAGCTGTTGTTTTTCCTATATATCAAGCTATATGGGTTTAAATGGCATATTTATGTATCTACTATCTTCTAAGGGTCTGTGGAGACAGTGATGTGATTTTGGGCACAATATGCCTAGTCGTGAGCAAGTTTTTAAGGGATTGTCCTTCATCATAACTTCATTTTTTATCTGCTTAAAACCCACCCAATTTTCTCTATACTAATGATTGTTTTTTGGAGAATTTGAGGAATGCAAACCAAGCCCAAAATCATTGTCTAAGAACAGAGGTTAAAGGGTATCTATACCCTAGAATTTTCAAATATTGTACCTTTTAGATATGGCAAGATTGCACTAATCTGAGCTGTAGATTCTAAGAAATCGTCATTTGATATTGCAGTATTTGCAGGGAAATACCCATCACTTCAGAAGCAGAAATTATATTATAAATGTAACAAGTTCATTGAATAGCTTTTAAAAGTGGCCTAGATAAGTCTCTAAAACTAAAAAAATATTGAGAATTACTGGTATTAATACATACTGTAGCTCTGGTTGATACAGGGAAACTGGCCCATTCATTTTGCAATGGCAATAAAGCACAGGTCAGACTGCTCATGCTGCATTGTTTGAATGTCGTGGGAACGTCGGAATGTCGCGGGATCGTCTGAAGGGAGCTGACACTCACCCAAACATCACAAAATATGTCTGTCCATCTATCCTGCTCTCTATATCTTTCTGTCTGTCGAAAAAAAAGTTCCCCAGCTTGAGGCTCTGATATTTAAACTCGTTTTTCCAATAAACTGTTTTTAGTCGATCATAAAAAGTAATACACAGGATCAATGAGTGATCCGATCTAATTTATCAGATTGTATGGGGGCTTAACATTTCAGCAGTCAAGTTCCTAAGTATCATAAACCTTTCTGTTATGTATAGTTTTGCTATAGCTGAAATGGTGATAGTTGGCATGTAATCTGCATGGTTGGAAATAGTCCTCCAGCTAGACTGTCTGTGTGGGCAAGCATGCATGGTAATCCCTTTGAGGCATCACTGGTAGAGGGAATTTCCAACCATGCAGTTCACGTACCAAATGCTATATAAAACTAACATAACAGATGAGTTTCTTAACAAGGAACTTGATTGATAGCTGAAGTGTTAAGCCCCCCATACACGCGATCATTATTTTGAGTGATCCAATAAATTAGATTCGATTGTTCAAAATATTGATCCCATATATGATGTTTTTTTGATTGACCACTTGACAATGTCGAGCAGTTTATTGGAAAAATAAGGGGAAACTTCAAGCAGTTCTTTCCACAGACTGAAAGTTAGATATAGAGAGAAGGATAGAGGGACACCCCATTTGAGATGTTTGGGGGGCGTTTTAGATCCCTTCCCCATTTGAACTTGAGTTTTTCAGTGCCAGCAGACTTTCCCACTACCATTAACTTTCCCAGTGCCAGCAGACTTTCCCATTAACATTAACTTTCCCAGTGCCAGCAGACTTTCCCATTACCATAAACTAAAATGAACAGGAGAGCAGTTCTAACACTGGAAAATGAAAGCTGCAACCTGATTTTTAACTTCCGGTCGCCTGTAAGCAATTTTCAGTTGCAATGGCGACCAGGATTTGCCCAGCCCTGAGTTAGTAGTATTTGTGTAATGGGAGGGGATAAAAATGACTGGGTGGAGCTAGCATGGAAGAGGGTGGGTCATATGGCAGTCATAGGACACTGGGAGGTAATGCTGGCTCTTAAAGGATAAGTACACTCTAAAATCAAATGCATTATATTTGGAAGCTGCAGCTTTAAGTAATCTTTTGCTTTTTCTAGAGCCCTCCTGAGCCTACCTGTGAAGCTCTGAAATTCCTGACATCTTGAATTGTGCTTGTCCTGTCTTTAGCTCCACCCCCCGAGATTTTCTGACACTCCTTCTTCTGATGGTCCATGAAAGTGCGTCTCATTGCGCCCGTTCGCACGTTTGTGACATCGTTGCTTGCAGGCGTGGCGCATTGGGTCAAGACAAGACGAGCACAATCCAAGATGTCAGAAACTTCAGGAGGGCTCAGGAGGGCCCTAGAAAAAAAAAACAGCAAAAGATTACTTAAAGCTGCAGCTTCCAAATATAATGCATTTGATTTTAGAGTGTACTTATCCTTTAACTTTTTGGAGCTGGCTCCTTAATAATTGGATGATTTGTCTAGCCCTGTTTCCTTAAGTATGCCTGCCATGGGAATGAAAGGGTAGGCCAATAGGTGTGTGGGCCTGTGTCAGGTTGGGGGGTATTTTAAAAATTTTTTTTTTTTGCGTTTATGGCCATAAAAATAACTTTTTTGTAGTGATTGATATTATATATATATATCTATATATATATATATAGATATATATATAGATAGATAGAGAGATATAGATAGATAGATAGATAGAGAGAGAGAGATAGATATATAGATATAGATAGATATATATCTGCTAATAGGAATGGAAGGGTAGGTCAGTAGGTGTGTGTACCGATGTCAGGTTTGGGGGAATAGGTGTTTGTGTTTATGACCATAAAACTGTTTTGATCAAATTGCCCTAAAACCTTTTAGCGTCCATATATGAGGATTGTACCTATCATAGTCAATGGGGGAGGGGGGTTGCCAAGCTAAGCGAAGGAGCAGAACTTTGGGTAAGTATTCCCAATATTTTAACAGCTGATTTCCCTAAAGTTAAGACCAAGCATTTTGAGTACTCACTCTGGGTTTATTCAATGGGAGTGGTTTTTTTTTGTTTTTTTTTAAGGTTAGTTTAGCTGAAATGCTATAATACAATTATAGCCTGAAAATTAACATTTACAGAAAAAAATATTCTCTGTAACCGTGCAAAACCTGTTGCTATTTGCAGCTAGCAAAATTTGCTAATGCCTCTACACTATATCTGGCTTTTTTTCCCAGAAGGGACAGCATTTATAGGCAACATGTACTGATCATTAGGATTAATTTTCAACAAAAAACACTTACAAGCAAAAGGTGTGGAAGATGAGAGAAAAGTAGAGGTAAGTAGAAGCAGCGCTATGGAGTCTGTATATAGCTTTGACTTTCAATATGAACATTTACCTTTAAAGTACATATTCACCCCCCTAGCAAATGGTTTACTGCAAAACCAGGCTCCCCCCCAAAACTCAACTTTATCAATACCTAACTCCCTGAAAAGAAGATATTTCCCTTGATGTCTGCTAGTCCCTAGCCACAGTGTCCACCTCCTTTACAGCTTTTTGAGCGCTCAAGCCATAAAGCAGGCAGGTTGTGCAGCCTTCGTAAGTCATTAGCCATGACTCTATCATAATGGAAATAAATAATGTCTAGCACCTGGAAGAATGTCGGGGACTAACTGAGTTAGAGTTAAATTTCTTCTATAAGGAACGCTGGGGGAAAGGTAAAGTATAATGAAAGTAGGATTTTGGGGTGGGGGTTCCTGGTTAAAAAGTTAGTCAGGGAAGGGATCCCTCCGCAACCTTTGTCCCCGCAGCAGCAACAAAGATCTGGATGTCCAAACCTTGAAGAAACCAGTGCTGCTCCTGGAATTCTTATTACTCCTAGGTACGCCATTGATTTAAAAAAGTCATCTTTCCTCCCCATCGTTTAGTAGCAATGGTGCATGCTTCGGTTGTTAGTAGAGGAGTGACATCACTGTCTTTCAGCAGTGCCAGTAAAAGAGCAGTGTCAGGGTTTTTAGACATTGGGTAGGTTTAGTAATTGAACATCAAATCTATATAATGTCTGATAAAGGGAATGACCAGCATGAAGCACATTTATGAATATACAGAAATGTATTAATTTGTCCTGCCTACCGTATATACTCCAGTATAAGCCGACCCGAGTATAAGCCGAGGTACCTATTTTTACCTGAAAAATAAGTAATTGACTCGAGTATAAGCCGAGGGTAGAAAGTATGACCATTATTGACCATTATTGCCTTCTGATTCTATTTTTTTGAGGCTTAAGTTGCCCTTTAAATGGACAGCAGAAGAAAGAAAGTCAAACACTTTATGACTCTGCCATTAAGGAAGCCTTGGTCTAGTGGCATGGGCAGGTGGGCAAAGTAGGGGCACGTCCTCCTGTAATTTCCCAGCTAGCAATGTATAACCAGTCTATCAAAAAGTGACATTGCAGAGCCCCCGCTCCCTAACCGAGCCCTGTCCTGGCTTCTTACCCACAGCTGTAGGGAGAGGTTACCGGTAATTCCATACAGCGATCGGTACCAAATATGCCATGTTATTGTACCTAGCAGAGTCTCTCCTGGCTGCACCAGCTGCTGCTCTCTGTGTGCCTGTGCGTCCATTCCATACACAGTGTGTTAGCTGCCTAGTTCACTGAACACTTCTATGCTTTAGGTCTGCTGCCTACTCCTGGTCTCAGTCCTGGCAGCAATGCAGGGGCCATTTTTATGGGTTTTTATGTCCATCACGATCCCCTAGGAGGTTAAACGATCTGGTCTTGCAAGACACTGACTTCCCCTTTCAGAGCTGCCGGTAATAGCAACATTGTTTCATCTATTACAAGTGCTGATTAGCAAGGTGAATAGATGAAACAATGTTGCTATTACAGGCAGCTCTGAAAGGGGAAAGTCAGTGTCTTACTACAGCAGATCGTTTAACCTCCTAGGGGATCGTGATGGACAGAAAAACCCATAAAAATGGCCCCCTGCATTGCTGCCAGGACGGAGACCAGGAGTGGGCAGCAGACCTAAAGCATAGAAGTGTTCAGTGAACTAGGCAGCTAACACACTGTGTATGGAATGGATGCACAGGCACACAGAGAGCAGCAGCTGGTGCTAGGGGATCGTGACAGCCGGGCAGAGAAAAATTTGAAAGCGGTGCCATGCAGGAATCCCTCCCTGTGGGGCCCCTTAAAGATGTCAAGGAAAGTTAACACTTGCTGCTTCCTGGGAGGAACGTGACTCGAGTATAAGCCGAGCTTACATTTTCAAGCTAATTTTAGAACCTGAAAACCTTGGCTTATACTCGAGTATATACGGTAATAATCCCTGAATGACCGCATGTTTTTCCTAATTGAAGATTAAGATGTGAAAAAAGTAAAATCTTTCATTGCAGTGATTACTTTCACTTCCTTATTAACCCCTTAGTGCTGGACTGGACAAATCCTGGTCGCCATGGCAACTAAAAATTGTTTACTGTTGACTGGGAGTTAAAAATCAGGTAGCAGGTTTTTTACCTGTTTTAACCTGTTTTTTAGAAGGTTTCCCGGTGTTAGAACTTCTGTTTGTTTTAGCTGACCTGCTATTCCCCCTCTCTTTCACAGTTTTTTTTTTCAATTTTGCAACATTGTTGCTGAGTAGGCTGGGCAGAGTTCATCACTCCCTACTCTGCAACAATGATGCAAAAGTAAGAAGGTGAAGGGAGGGGAATAGGAGCTCAGATAAAACAAATAGGTGTGCAGTTCAAACACGGAAATAAAAGTGGTTACCCGTTTTTTTAACACACCAAGCAGCCTCTTTGACACGCAGTTCAGAGATCCCTATTCTGACACTATTATGCTGGCACTGGGAAAGTAACTGGTAATGGGAAAGTTAATGGGAAAGTCTGCTGGCTCTGGGAAAGTTAATGGTAATGGGAAAGTCTGCTGGCACTGGGAAAGTTACTGGTAATGGAAAAGTCTGCTGGCACTTGGAAAGTTAATGGTAATGGGAAAGTCTTCTAGCTCTGTGAAAGTTAATGGTAATGGGAAAGTCTGCTGGCACTGGGAAAGTTACTAATGGGAAAGTCTGCTGCTGGCTCTGGGAAAGTCTGCTGCTGACTCTGGGAAAGTTAATGGTTATGGGAAAGTCTGCTTTCCCCATGTTTTTCCAATAAACTGCTTTTTATTGTCAAGTGGTTGATCAAAAAACATCATACATGGGATCAATATTTTGAACGATCGAATGTAATATCAACATCTAACATTTCAGCTATTACTCAAGTTCCTTTGTATCAAACTCATCTGTTATGTTATAGTTTTGCTGTAGATGGAATGGTGACAGTACGTGAATTGCATGGTTGGAAATTCCCTCTATCGGTGATGCTTCTCAGGGATAACTGAGCATGCTTGCCCACACGGATAGTCTAGATGGGTGACTGAGCTTGAGCAAAAAATGTTTATTCATTTATAGATTGAAATGAGGCAAAGTAATTTTTTCAATGTACAATTCCTTTAAAGGGACAGTTCAGTGGAAATTGTCAATATTTGTTAAATTGTTACTTTGTGTAACGCCTTCTTAGTTATTCTACATATTCTCTCCCATTTTGAAAAATCTGTTGATTTCATACCCTTTGCTTTTTCCTGCTGTTTACCTTATTACATTAGCTGACATTTCAGGTTCTAATGGTCCATCTTCTTCCCAAGGTGCACCAATTCTTGTAATGTTCTTAACAGTAATTTCTACTGATTGGCTGTTGGATGGGTCAAACATGCTCAGATCTCTACTGAGCAACAACCCAGGTGCTGGGTCAATGGCAAGACCATAACGGTCTCTATTAGGGGTCCTGCAAATAGGTATATATAAGTCAGTATTTCGGTTGCATTTATTTATACACTGACAAAATGCTGAATGGGCAGGTTAAAGGGCAAGTCCAGCCCTAAAATGAAAACTTACAGGTAAATCATCCTGTATTTTAAAATCTGAAATATGTCTTACCTGAAATCATGCACAATGTCCTGTTACCCCTGTTTCTGCTTCCTGGTTCTTTCAGTTAGTAACTGTCTGTTATGGATTTGACAGTTGACATCACAGATGATGACTGAATGTTAATTCTCTATCTGCCTCTTCTGAGCATGCTCAGGCTCAGTACAGGTTTCTAAATTGCTCAGTTTATATGAGGCATCCAGAAGCATAGCAGGCATACAGTAATGAATTCATAGGACAAACTATGATATATCAACATATTTTAAAGAGTCCATTCTTTCTAAAAGATGATCTTGTGAGGGTGGAGTTGTCCTTTAAGGTCATTGGGATGGAAAAATACTGTTCTCTTTTTCTTAAAAGTATATGTATTTGCACTGAACTTCTCCTTTAACTTGGTATTTGTGTAATGGGTGGGGCTAGGTTTGAAGGGGGCAGTTCACATGTCATTCATTGGACATTGGGTGGTATAAAGTTGCTGGCTTCTAACTTTTTGCTAAATAATTGTATGATTTGTCCAGCCCTGCCTTAAGGATAGGCCACATTACACATTTCAGGGAGTGCATTTTGCAACCAAATCTTAAATTATAAACCCTTACTAACATTATCAGAAATGAGAAGTACACTTAATTAGATTGGATGCTTTAATTGTGTCAAAAGATGTTTTTTTTTTTTTTTTAATTTAACAAATTTTATTTTTATTATAGGGCAGCAGTAGACGCTATGAGAATAGAGCTGGGACATTTATTACTGGCATTGATGTAACTTCAAAGGTAAGCTTAAACATGTACAATCAAAAATGTTATTCCATTCTAGCAGTGTAATCTCGGGAGCTTTGTAGCTAAAGCACTTAAAAACTTGAACACCCTGTGACTAACTTTATAAAGGAGTTTCTTCTGATGTCTATGGAAATGGCTACAAAAAGCCAGATCAGCTGCTATTTAACAACGTGATTGTCACGGTCACATAAAAGATGGCATACCACAGAATAAGCCCCATTCAAATATTCTGCTCACAAATTACTCCCCATTTATCCCAGAAATGTTAAATTTGTCAAGTTGCAATTTATTTTAATGTGTTTGGACCCCCCAAACGTAGACCTTGTTAGGATAAAAAAAGTATACTAACCCTTTCCTCTTCTGCTACTAGATGAGTCTCTTTTTTTTTTTTCCCGTGCACTCGCAGCAGAGTCTCGTCTAGTATCTGCCACCAGCGGTTGGCCCAGACCTCATCGTTGTGGCTCTTGCTGATGTCCACTACTAGGTATTCGGCGAGGGATCGGGTAAATATACTAACAAGTGTCGTGGAAATTTTTTTACCTAAAAAAAAAAATCTAGGTTTTGTGGAGTAATTAGATTAATCTAAAATTTTAATTTGGGTGGGGATTAAATGAAAATGTGTAATTAGTGCTAACTCCGAGGTATTTATGTGTTGCTGCATTAAATCCGATACTTGTTTTGCTACTCCCTGTTTTCGACGAGCGCGTTCCTTTAGTGCATGCGTAGAACGTGTTAGGATGCATCGGGACTGCTGTCTGTGTGATCCGACTGGTTGGTCAATTCGACATACATACACACACACTCCAAGCTACTGAGTTTACTGATTAATGGAGGAATAATCACATGACCATCACAGCAGCTTGCTGAGTTCACTAATTAATAGAGGAGTAATCAGGTACTACCATTTTCTCTCTCCCACCCCCTCCCATACCAGATTGCCTCATATTCCCAGCATCCCCTATAAAATTAATCTTAGATCACTTTTTCAACCACCCCTCCCCTCTAGACACAAAAAAAATCTTTATTAATAAAACAACACAAGTTCCCCCTGCTTTGTTACAGTATTGTGGGAAGAGGGTTTTAACTTTTATGCTGCTACAAGCAAGCGAAGGGGAATTCTGGGGGAAAAAAGGTTTGGGGAGGGTTGGGGGATGCTAATTCCTCAGTGGAGATACCCTTTAAATTATTAATGTTTGGTAAGTGCTCCTAATTCCCCCCCCCCCACACACACACACACACATACACTTATAAGTTTTGCACGGCCTCACCATGGACACTGCTCTGCTTACACATCTCCCCCCTCCTTTATTTTCATCTCCCCCTCCTTTCTTTTCTCCCCCTATTAAATATTGCAGAAAGTGTGCAAAGAGGTCCGGCATGGGTCCCATTTTATAATTTCTTCTTCTGGAGTGATGGGTCTTTCCCTGTAAATGCTGCATTTTCAAATAATCATTCCTCAAAATCTACAGCTCAGATTTAAAATCTGAAAAAAGTTTTGGAGTAGTGGGATCTTGTTGTGTCTTAAGTTAAGGCTGGTACACGCGTTACAATTCTTCCTCCTAACCGACCGTTCAAGACTTTCGACCGGTCGGCCAGGGGGAAGGACTGTTGGTTGCGGTAAAAGCAGCGGCGTCCAAAGGTTACCGTGACTGATCATGTGCTCCATAGAGGACTGCATGATCGGCCATGGTTTTCCAACCCATCCGATTCAGACAAAGGTACGGTCGGCGATCATTTGGAGCTGCCATACAATAATTCGGCCCGACTGACCAAAACCGTAAAATGTCAGTTGGGCAGAATAATTGTATGGTGTGTACCCAGCTTTACACTTTTTGAAAATGCGATTTTTTTTTTTGAGTAAAAATACCCTTTAATACATACCAAGTGCCAAAACACCTTTCCAGCTATTGCAAAACCATTCACAGCAGACGAGTTTATGATATTAAGGTACTTATTTGACAGGTGAAATGTAAAATGTTTCAGATTGTATATCTGAAGAGAAAGGAGACCTGTCAATAAAAAAATGGCACAGCATAGTGTATAGATAACCTTAAGCAGTTGTCAAAACTCAAAAGGGACTTCTAATTGTTTGCAATTTCCTACTTTAGAGTACTGAACAGAATAGTGTTTTCTAATACATATTTATCTTGGGAAGAACCTAATAGCGCACTTGAGATAAAAGGGGTGTTATATTATAGCAATACTTGGAAGACAGTAGTTTTGCTACTTATTTTATTTTTGAAGACATTGTTGCATATACATGAAAAGTGACCTGAGCGCTCTTAGTAAAAGGGGGAGGGACTTCTACTGCACTTCACTCACATAGGTTGCAGTAGAAGTGAAACATCTGGGACCCACACTAGGAGAATATATATTGGTCCCAGCCACTACACGAAAGTAAATTAAAGGCTTGTGATCAAATATTAAAATGGTAGTATACTGGATCGTATATCTTCATATGGAATATTAACTGGAAACCGCAATCTCTCCCCCTAACCAATATCAAGGGTGCTGATTACTTTACATAAACTTCATAAAGGATGCCAATCATAACACCCCTTACAGTAGACAACACCTGGATGACCAACATCTTCCAAGCTAAATATCTAAAAACAAGCCTTTTAATCGGGACACATTATAGCAATGCTGTTTTTATCAAATTTATCTTCTCAAAGTTTCATATTCTGTACAAATGTACTGATGATTGGCTTTGCAGCTGGGGAGCAGGTCTACAGATCTATGATTGCTGCAATCTGCAATTTCAGTAAACTACCGTGTCCATAGAAGACTTTCAGGCAATCCTCATTAAAGTTTATAGATGGCAATTTTAGGAGACTTGTCACTGCTATTTGTCCAGACAGGTTACAGCAGGCAAATCTCCTAAAAACACTATATAAAGCCATTTATCCATTGTCTAGATTTGCCAAAGCATTTCTTTTCAAAGCAATAGTGCAGAGATTTGATTTCTTGTTTGATGGAACCACAGTTTTGAAAATATTTCATTAACGGTTTTTGTGATGTTTAACTTTCATGTGCTTTTTGACACCATTTTTATCTTTTTGCTAAAACAGGAAAAATTGTTTCAACATCTTCTCTATTCCTTTTGGTGCTTAATGACTGAAACTTACTAAAATCAGTCAAAATACTAATATATATTAATTAGAATGGCTGATCCTAAATGTCAAAGCAATTTTTCGGTGGAAGTGATTTGCAAGTCTCTCTATAACAAACCGATTTCTTGAGAGAATCTTCACTAAAATAATAATAAATACCAGAATTTCAGTATTTCCTCCATACATTAATGTATAACCAGGAGGAATACCGGACTGCAAATGCAAACAATCCTAGTTTTCCTGTGTAAAGTTGGTTAAGTTCAATATATCTCTTCTTTGCCTTAGTACCTTTTGGTACTTTCCTATGCCTTTTTTATTTTGTTTAATTCTTTTAAGGAATGTTTTTTTTCCTCCAGCATTTGGGCAAAGAAAGTTCCAAAGTACCAAATTGAATTTAAGATTAGTCTTTAGTGTGAAGAAAATAAGAATTAAAATCTGTCAACGACCACAAATAATACAGTCATTCAGAGTGGCACAGTTATGAAACAGAAAAGCTTTGTTGTAAGCTTAAAAGCTAAAGAAGATTATTAAAACAATAGAAATATTTTGATGACCTAAACAGCACTGTGAAAGAGGCAAATATATACAGCAGACCTACTGGCCATGCCACTCTTATGGTGGCTTACAAACAGATCTGTTGAAAACCCTAATATTCAGTCTAAATATGTAATTTGATGATACATTTCTATAGAACAGGCCATGATTATCTTTTTTTTTTTGTGTGTAGATTAGTTTCCATGGTTATTTTTACTTGGGTACTTATGGAATATTTTTATATACAGTATATCTCACTTAAGTGAGCACCACATTTTTGAAAATATTTCATTTGCCATATTGTCAGTATTGTCCCATGAAAAGATAAAATATTAACAAATGTGAGGGGTGTACTTTATATATAAAAAATAAGATTATCTTGGCAGTTTTATCACTTTGTGTGGCATTAACCTCTGAGGTTTGAAGTATGACAATGTGCCATTTTTGGACACAGAGTGCACATTTTTTTTTTTACAAATTTGCCTGCATGGAAATCCATCTATTGCTAGCTTAAATAAACTACTTTTGCATGTCTGCCTGATTTAAATGGAAACTAGTCATCAGACAACATTGTTCCAATCGACAAAAGATACAAAAGCTTTCTCACCTTTCCCTTTGCTGTGGCTGTTGGTTGATTTCTGATTTAACTTGTGGGTCCCATAATCCACCTTTTTGCTTTGGTGGAAGTCTTAAGTGCTTGCTGTGCAGTTCACATGCTCTCTAGTGCACAAAGGATCAAAACAAGTAAGCTGCAGCATTGCCCCCCTTTGTTGCAGCAGTTGCTGCCTCTTCTAGATGGTTTTCAACACTGTAAAATCTCTTCTAATGGTAGTGAAAACTAGCTTTGTTCTCTCACACATTTCTTTCCTTTTATATAAAAAAGTAATATTTGCAGTTTATTTTATATCAAGCATTAAGAGAAAAATGAAGGGAACTTGAACCTTTAACCATGGGCTGTTTCTAAAAGTGGCGCATTTGTGGCGCATTTGTCTAAGCCACCAGAGCTAACCTAAACACAAGAGCTACATTTAGAAACGTTAGGGCTTATTTTTGAGGTGCAAGATTATGCCTGCATTGCTAATCTGCATCAATCTGATGCTATCAACTGTAGTAGAGCAGTAAAAAGTATTCTTTAATTGTTGCTGAATATTAACAGCATGGGCACATTTTTGCACACCCGTCTGCGATTATCAGCCGTCTGTCTCAGGGGTATCCAACGTGTGTATTAGGCTTTATTCAATAAGCTTTATTCAATAAGCTTGGTTATCTTTTGCTAGGAACAGAAGCAATTTTTTTTAAAATTGCATTTAAATAAAGGGAAAGTCTACCCCCAAAACCATTCAGCCAATTTTAAGATACATACCTTTTTACAACCTTCTTTTTGCAGACCCTAGCACACCCCTCCCACCATCCAGATCCATCCTTGCTCTCCCTTCCAACTATAGTAAAATCCTTTTACTATATGATAGATGCCCCCTGCCCAGACCTAACCGGCGAGTTATTTATTTAAAAAAATAATCAGAACTGTACTTACAGCCCTTTGTTCACGCGACGCTCTCTGTGACGTCAGCCGTGTCTGTGATTTGCTGCGTCACAGCCAATCACAGATGCGACTGCCAGTCTGCCCCCCTGCTTGCAAGTTCCAGCAAGCAGGGAGCCCGATCAGTGCACCACATGGGAAACATGTTTCGGTGCTGTGTGCTCCTTTATCAAGCATATAAATACAAATGTGCTTATACTTATAAAGGTTACAAAAGGTCCCCGTCGTGACAGAGTATACATGAACTTTATATATCAAAAAGAGAACAAAAACATAATATATACATGGTTCGGCATTATACATGCTTACCATATACTAGAGAAAGTGACAGTGTCCAGATTCCAAATACATATTCTTTTATAAACATATTACTCAATGTTTTATCATGTTTTGTTTAAAGTTTACTTAAAATGCTATTTAACCTAAGTTTATAATTACAATATGATGGTCTCACAGGCTTATATTTATCTTACAGGTGGAAGATTATCCAATTTTTGTGTTAGACACTGTGTTCATGGTGATCCACATGCACCCTCCAGACTCCACTCTTTTATCTTGCTCATGGGATAGTGTTTAGAATCTGAGAAAGAATAAGTGAATATGGAACACTCTGATAGAAAAGGTTTAACAGACCAGCTTTCATTTAAACCCATAGCTGTTTATGAAGAGTATGAAGTTTCTTTATCCATCTAGCCTCCTGTTTTGGAGGAAGTAAATAGGCAATTAGATAATGCCACTCGTAAAGCGTGTTCCACAGATCCCACCCATGCTTTAAAAAACAAGTAGATCTACTTGTGGAGGAAGCTTGTCAAAACAATATAATTTCTAACATGAAATTCATAAGTCTTGGCAAGCCTCCCGGTAGACTATAGTGCCTGGCATCGAATCATTGCTAGAGCCGTTGTCCCAATATGTCGATCAGACACTACAGCCACTTGCAACACAATTAAAAACATGAATCAAAGATAAAGACTTACTATAAAAACCATAACCGTAACTTACCAACAGATGTTATACAGGTGGGTATAGATATATTATCTCTATACACCTTACACATCAAGTGTATTGAGGAAATTCTATTGTCTGAATGCACCGTATCTCACCCTCTAGAACGCATACATGCCCAAAGTGCTTTCAAGACCAGGCCGACATTTGGCATCTCATTTGGACATGCCCTAGAGTAAAGACATTCTGGCAACAAATTATTATTTTCTCAATCTAAGCGATATATCTATTCCTTTTACGGGGGAAACTTGTATACTGGGTATACTTGAGGAGGAATATGGGACGAAATACCATAAAACCTTCCTAACTGAATCAATATTCTACGCCTGTAAAACCATAGTACTTAAATGGACAGCCCCCGAATCTCCATCAATAGTACAATGGAAAGCGTTAATTAATGGAGCACTACCGTACCTCAAAATATTGTACCATAAAAGAGGGTGTCCAAACAAATTTCTGAAAATCTGGAAAACATGGATTGACAGCTACGATACCACCACCTAAATCTATCCAGCCCTAGTGGTGATGCCCCATTCTCCTTCCCTCCCCCCCTCCCCTTTCTTATTCAGAGATATAATGAAGAGCACACCAAATGCCATACCTCTTTGTATATAGTTGATCTATGTTAAATATAACCCCTTACAGGATATATGATATACAATCTATTGTAAATTACCTATATTGATTATCTGTAATTGCGGATAACAAATCGCCGCTATGTACTGTATATCATGTTCTATCATTCAATAAAAACGAAGTTAAAAAAAAATATATATATTTTATCCTAGATTTTTCATCATTGGTACTACAAAAATTGATTTCAGGTTTGGCGCCAAGTTTTCCTGGCAATGCTATAGCACCTCGATGGGCGTGACTGTAGCGCCCTCTCAGGACAATTTATATGTCGTCAAACTTGAAATAATGTTTCTAAACAATACATTCAAATCTTACATATAGGCATATTACCGCTTTGTGGATGACATGGATTATATGGACAGGACCATTGGTAGTCATGAAATGATGACACAAGCCAACTGTCATCATAGATCCATAAAATTCATGTATGTCCACTCCAAAATGGAAATTAATTTTATTTATGTTAAGATATGGCTAACAGATATTGTGATCCACACTGAACTTCATAGAAAGAAAACTTGCTATATGCCAGCAGCTCCCACAACCCAATAGTCTTGTATTCCTAGAAGCCAATATATGAGAGCGAAACAAATCTGCTAGACTGATAATGGTTATGTGAAAGCTGCAGAAAGTCTAACCAAAAGGTTTGTAGGGAGGGGTTATAACTCTAAGGCAAGAATCGCAAGCAAAAGCACAGGTGCAAAAATTAAAAAGTGAAAATTTGCTAAAACCAAAAAGTAAAGAAGCAAAGGTCAGTTATTAAAATCAACACGTTTGCAACATGCCTGTCATCTAATGTTGTCTATCTAATCCAATGATCATGTGGCATAGGCTATATTGGGCAGACCAGCTATAGTGTTAAACTCGGGATGCAGGAACATAAAAACAATTTTAGGAACTATGCACCCCAAGGTCGATATGATACATCTGTATCTATACACTTTAACAAGCAAAAGCACTAAATATGTCAACTCATGGTCCATTTTAGAAACTATAAAAAAAAAATAAAGGGAGACACCAATAACCTCTTGTTAAAACAGGAGGCTAGATGGAAAATGAAACTTGATACTATAACATCTAAAGGTTTAAATGAAAGCTGGTCCTTTAAACCTTTTCTATCAGATTGATCCATATTCACTTATTCTTTCACAGATTCTTAACACAATCCCATGATCAAGATAAGAGAGGAGTCCAGAGGGTGCATGCGGATCACAATCTATACAAATCAATATTTCTGTTTAAAAAGTATATTCAAACTCTAACCTAGAAAAAAAAATTCTTACGAAGCTGTTAAATATACTGAACTATACAGATCACTTTATATGCTTAACCATTGTTCAAAAAGAAATGGCCGTTCGCTACATCTTAAAGTATTAATTTCCAGAAACCATATAAATGGATACATTGTGTAACTCAAAAATTGGATAAAACATAAGCCTGTGAGCCTATTGTATTGTAATTATAAGCTCAGGTAATCTTTAATCAAAATGTGAAGAAACATTAAAGAGCAACTGTGGTCACCAAACAAGTTCAGCTTAATTGAAAGTCTGTAGTATTTCCTTTAAAAAGAGTCAACAATCACATCTCTGTCTTGGAGCCTGTGAGAAATTACATTGGGCGAATGTTCAAACTTCCTGCTTCCAGCAGGTTGAGTGACATCACCTGACATCTTCCCCGCCGTCTGCACCGAGGGAGAAGCATGCTCAGTTAAGACTTAATGCTGGAGAAATCAGGAAGTACCTGGGGGGGGGGATGACAGTTGAGAAGGGGAGTTTATCAATGTAGCAGTTATTTGCTGATAACTGAACTGTTTGGTCTGTAAGAGTTCACCGTGGGATGTAAACTAAAATGGATAAAATGGGAATGAGCAAAATAAAAAACTGCTAAATTTGCATTCAGGCATTTTCTTTGCAATTACAATGTTCATATATAACCTCTAAAAATATGTCTGTGACAGCATAGGTAGCCTTTTAAAGCTTGACCAAATGTTGGTTTTAGTTAAGTTAACTTAAGTTTAGGGGTTAGCCCACTATGCTTTCTAGTGTTTTTTGAGAACTTAAAGGATAGGTTCACTCAAAGTGAACCTTCTTTTTTTTGCATTCATTAATGAACAGGAGGTAAGATGTCTTGCCTCCTGTCCTCCAACTACTGTTAAAGGAGCCAGGAATGAATTAAAATATACCTGCACGCATCCTCCCTCGCAGCTGCCTAGGACAGGTTCAACCGTTTCTGGCTTAAACTTTACTGTAGTGTGTTTTCGCTGCTGTAACAGTAATTGAAGGACTGGAGGTAAAGGTTCGAACACACAATGTGGTGCACAATGTGTATGAATGGCCATTTCAGGCAATAATCGTGTCGTGTATGGGCAAAAACGGCTGCACGTTTAAAGATCTGGACGGTCGGGTAACAATCCCAGACTGAATGGCCGATAAAGTGCTCATACACGGCAGGATTATCGCCCCAAAACGGCCGTTCATACACATTGTGTCGCGGGTCGGCACCCGCGATCGCATGTGTGTACTAACCTTAAGACATAGCTGCATTAACTCATGTTCTTCAATTAATGCAATAAAAGTTCACCTTTCGCTTCAACGATACCTTTAATGCTATTTTCCAATTGCAAAAGAATAACAGTCATTAACACTAACACTTTTAGTTAAAAAGCTTGTTAAAAATAAATCTATTTACTGTCTGATACCAGCTTTTTTGTTTGTTTAACAAAAAAATAGGAGGCCATTGAAAAAAAAGAACAGAGAGCAAAGCGCTTCCATTTTCGTGCAGAAGTTGATGAGCAACAAAGAAATGTTATTTTTGATCGAGAAATTATTAGAAAAGGTATAAAACCAAATGTTTTTCCATTAATGTCTGTACTGCTATTGCAGAGAATGGTGATTTGGACATCTTCTGTCAGAATGTACTGTGCTACTGGCTGGGTATAGCCATTTTATTGGCAAAACTGCCAAAAACGTGTGACTTAATAAATATTCTCTAAACCTTGTCAGCTAGATGTTTAACAGGTTAAGGTATTGTATAGTATTTGAGGTTGAATAAAGACATATGTCCATCCAGTTCAACCTATATAGCAATATCCTCATTTCCTGCCTAACTGTTGATCCAGAGGAAGGCAAAAAAACCCACCAAATTTATGAAGGGGGAAAAAATTCCTTCCTGACTCCAAGCGGCAATCGGAAATTTCCCTGGATCAACTCTACTTTATGAATCAATACCAGTAACTTGCAACATTCCTTGTTTGCAGAAACTCGGCCAGCTTTTTTTTGAAACTGACCAATGAACCTGCCATAACAACGTCCACTGGAAGACCGTTCCATAGCTTTCTCACAGTGAAAAACCCTTTCCGAGCTTGAAGCCTAAACCTTTTTTCTTGAAGTCTTAAGGGATGTCCTCGTGTCCTTTGACATGTTCTATTGTGAACAATGCCCCAGATAGTTTATTGTATGGTTAATGTATTTATACACAGTAATCGTATCCCCACGCAAGCGCCTTTTCTCCAGTGTACATAATTGTAATTTTTCCAGTCTCTCTTCATATTCAAGCTCCCCCAATCCCCTTATTAATTTAGTTGCCCTTCTCTGAACCCTTTCCATTTCAAAGATGTCCTTTTTGTACACAGGATTCCAAAATTGCACTGCATATTCCAAATGAGGCCTTACCAATGCTTTGTAGAGAGGGAGAATTACATTTTCCTCCCTTGAATCCATACCTCTTTTTATACAAGACAATACCATGCTGGCTCTGGCTGTTGCCGCCTGGCACTGCTTGCTATCCACCAAAACTCCAAGATCCCTTTCCAACAGGGATTCACTTAACACAGAGCCATTTATAGAATAAGTAGCAAAAGGATTTTTTAGTCCAAAATGCATCACCTTACATTTATCAACATTGAATTTCATCTGCCACTTAGCAGCCCAATGTGACAATCTATCTAGATCCCCTTGCAACGATTGCACATCCTCTGAAGTTTTTAATGGTCGACAAAGGTTTGTGTTGTCAGCAAACACAGAAACCTTGCTGACAATACCCACTTCCAAATCATTAATAAATAGATTAAATAGAAGTGGCCCCAGCACAAAACCCTGTGGCACCCCACTTAGCACTTTAGTCCATAATGATGAAGCCCCATTAACAACTACTCTCTGCATCCTATTCCTTAAAGGGCAAGTCCAGCCCAAAAACTTACATACAGGTAAATCATCCTCCAAAACCATAAATGGTAATAGTTTAAAATCTGAAATATATAAGTCTAACCTGAAATCCTGCACAATGTCCTGTTCCCCGTTTCTGCTTCCTGGTTCCTCCAGTTATCAACTGTCAGTTATGGATTTGACAGTTGACATCACAGCCAATGACTGAATGTTAATCCCCTAGCTTACTATTCTGAGCATGCACAGGCTCAGTACAGGTTTCTATATTGCCCAGTTTCCATAAGGCCTCCAGAAGCATAGCAGGCATACAGTGATGAATTAATAGGACAAATTATAATATATCAACATATTTTAAAGAGTCTATTCTTTCTAAAAGATTTTCTTATGAGGGTGGAGTTGTCCTTTAACCAATTTTCTATCCATGTACAAATGTGACTTCCCAGACCAACAGACCTTAGCTTATACATTAGTTGCCTATGGGAGACTGTATCAAAAGCCTTTACAAAATCCAAGTAAACTACATCTACTGCTATGCCAGAGTCTAAATTTCTACTTACTTCCTCATAAAAGCCAAGCAAGTTAGTTTGACAAGATCTATTCCTCCTAAATCCATGCTGGTTACTACTTGTCTGTATATAATGTCAGTCCTTGAAACATACTCTAGAACATGTTCCCTTATTAAACTTTCCAGGATCTTCCCCACCACTGAAGTTAAACTTACAGGCCTGTAATTACCCGGCTGTGAACGACTACCCTTTTTGAATATTGGAATAACATCAGCCTTTTTCCAATCCAGAGGCACACCACCGGACATGAGGGAATCAGCAAAAATAAGAAACAATGGCCTAGATAAAACTGAACTTAGCTCCTTAAGTACCCGAGGATGTATTTTATCCGGTCCAGGAGATTTATTAATATTAACCTTATTTAGTTCTTTCTGTACCATATCCTCGGTTAACCAAAGTGCACTTGAATCTTTTATACCATTATTGCTACTATACTCTATGATATCTGTACTTGGATCTTCTATAGTGTATACAGAGGGGAAAAAATTATTCAAGACATTTGCTTTATCGCCATCCTCCTTAACTAACTTTTCTCCATTAATTAATGGTGCCATATTCTCAGTCCTCATCTTCTTACTATTAATATACTTAAAAAAATGTAAGCTTTCCTAACTTAATTATTAATTTTAGCTAGTTTGATTGCTTTCTTACACTACTTGTTACAGTTTTATAATCCCCAAAGGCCCTTTCCGTTCCCTCGGCCTTAAAGGTTTTAAATGCCTTTTTCTTCCTTTCCATTTGCCTCTTTACATCAGAATTCAGCCACATGGGCGTGGATTTTTTTTTTTACATTTATTTCCCAAGGGTATACATTTAGATGTGAACTGGCTTAAAATCCCCTTAAACACAGTCCACTTCTGTTCAGTACCTTTACCTGATAATACATTATCCCAGTTGACATTCTGAAGAGCTGCTTTTAACCTGGGAATATTTGCCTTCCCGAAATTAAATGTCTTTGTTATTGAAAGGAAAAGTGCGCTGGGTTAACAAAGTCCAAACGCCACTATTTCATGGTCACTATACCCTAAGCCTCCAGTTACCTTTATATCTATAATGCGCTCCACAATGTTGCATATTACCAGATCCAACAGAGCTCCTTTTCTAGTAGGAACCTCAACCACCTGTGAGAGAAAATTATGCTGCCGCAAATTTAGGAACTCATCGCCTTTTTCTGTGATGGCAGTTCCACCACACCAATCAATGTCAGGGTAATTGAAGTCCCCCATAATGAGCACACTCCCCAAACTTGCAGCCCTTGCCAACTGCATATGAAGTTGACTCACCTCCTCTCTGCTAGCATTTGGCGGCTTATAGCAGACACCAACAATGACATTACCCCCTTTCCTGTTGCCTAATTCCACCCATATTGCCTCCACTTAATCATCCATATCGCCAGTTATCTCTTCTTTTAAATTTGGCTTCAATTCTTTTTTTAACATAAACACATACTCCTCCCCCTTTCCTTTTTTTCTGTCCTGCCTAAACAAGGCATATCCTTCTATGTTTGCAGCCCAGTCGTGAGAACTGTTCAACCACGTTTCTGCTATACCTATTACATCATACTTTTCATTCAATGCCATAATTTCCAATTCACCCATTTTGTCAGCCAGGCTTCTCGCATTTGCAAACATACATTTTAGATTATGATCCTGTAATTTATTTGTACACTTTAATACACATGCCTCCTTATCCCCTATGCTAGCCCCACCCCCCTTTCCACCCACCACTGGCCTATCTACACCCTGCTTTCCTCCTGGGCTATCTATCCCAGTGAGACTGCTAATACCCTCCCCCCCAACCTAGTTTAAAATCTCCTCCAACCATAAGTTGCCCATATACTACTTACCGTATATACTCGAGTATAAACCGAGGTTTTCAGGCTTTAAAAAAAGCCTGAAAATCTTAGTCAGCCTTTCTCCTACCTTGTCCGGCGGCCGCGCTATCCGCATTCTCAGTGCGCATCCGGATGATGTCACTATCCGGCGCCTCTCACTTTGCGGCGCCAAGTAGTGACATCATCCGAATGCGCACTGAGGATGTGGAGTGAGGGGCCGCCGGACAAGGTAGGAGAGTACCACGGACACCAGGGAGGGCAATATTTACAAATAAGAGTAAAACCTTCTTTATTTGTGCATACTGTATGCACAAATAAAGGAGGATTTACCCCTATTTGCAAGTATTTGCCACTTAAGATGTTTGGAAACTACAACTCCCAGCATGCTTTATTGCTGGGAGTTGTAGTTTTCAAACATCTTAAGTGGCAAATACTAACCCCCTCGGTTTATACTCGAGTCAATACCTTTTTTTCTCCTTTTTTAGCTAAAACTAGGTACCTCGGTTTATACTCGGGACGGTTTATACTCGAGTATATACGGCAAGACAAAAGTCTAGTCTATCTAAAGGCTGGTGCAAGTTACAATTCTTCCTCCTGACTGACCGTTTGAGACTTTCGACAGGTCGGCCATGAGGAAGGACTGTCGGTTGCGGCAAAAGCAGCCACATCTCACAGTTAGCCGCTATCGATTGTGCGGTCCATAGAGGACTGCAGGATCAGTCATGGTTTTCCGACCCTTCCGATCTTGCTTTCGTCCGATTCGAACGAAGGAAAGATCAGTGATCGGTCGGTGCCGCAATACAATAATTCGGTCCAACTGACCGAAACACTGAAATGTCGGTTGGTTGGGATAAATTATTGTATGGTGTGTACCCAGCTTAAGAACCGCCTAGAACTGCCATCAACAAAGTGAATTGCCCAAATTGGATTATCTCAAGGTAAGAACCGCTGCTTGTAAAATGCAATCATTAGACATTAGATTAGACGTTTGTCTATAGACTAATGTCTAATCTATCTTAAGCCATTGTGGATCAACGAACAACGCCTGACTGAACGCATAAACACCTGCCATTATCGGACGCAATGGCTGTTCATCGCCCATGTTTGTAGTGGTCGAGGGTCATTCGTCTGTGCAAAGATCGTAAGTGTGTACAAGGCTTAATGTCTGCCTAATGTATGGCCAGCTTTACACCCATTTATCCTTTTGTAGACCGGAAACATACGGTAGAACCTGTGTACATCTGTATAAGAATGGATTGTTGCTTTGTTAATGTAATAAAGTAGAGCACTTTAACTGCTGTACTTGTGATTTGAAATAGGTTCTCATTTATTAAATCTTACTAATCAATTTTTTTTTTATATTGCGTCTATCTTCTGAAAGCAATCCCCAAAGTTCGCCTGGAAACCATTTATATCTGTGGTGTGGATGACATGAGCACTCAGGATATTTTTGCTTACTTTAAGCAGTACCCTCCAGGTTATATTGAATGGCTAGATGATAACTCTTGTAAGTACATAGAAGGCACTAATAAACAAATCCCAAAATTTAACATTGCACGACAACATATTGCAAGTATTGACTAAGAAATGAATAATCGATTCTCAATGTTTTATTATTCTGTAGGTAATGTAGTTTGGCTGGATGAAATGACTGCATCTAGGGCCCTATTAAATTTGAGCAGTATGCCTTCAGATGGAAAATCCCAAAACAAAAAAGGTGGAGAACGTTGTTCTTCTAGATCCAAAAAGGGTAAGTTGTTTTCTTTTTGCCATCTACGGAGTGCACAGCTGTTAAAGTTTTGCTTGTGAACTTTAATTTGCCAGCTCTCCAGAGAGTCTCCTACAGAACACATGAAATGAAAGTAGAGTCAGTTGGGGGGAAAAACTGTAGAATACATAAGCTGGTCTGACTTAATTTAGACTTTTATTTTCTTCTAGATTAACTCCATTGATTCTAATATAGTAATGATATTTGTTGACCAAGAAGAAAAAAAAAGCGCGCACAAAATGAACCCTGTTTTCACTCTCGTAGACAGACTTGATGACAGTTCTGGAGATGAGACTGAGGAAGGGGAAGTAGATGAAGACAACACAAGTGACACAGAAACTGAAAAGACAGAAAAGAAACCATCCAGTTTGGTAAGAATTCATATGTTACATTAGATTCTTTGATTTCATTGTAAAAATATAAAGCAAATTCATATTTTAGTGGGATTTTTTTCCAGGTTTTGTTGTGTTTAAATGTCCTTTAAAACAAAAAAACGTAAATCATTAATGTATTGATTGTAGCAATGCCTTATAATTAAAGAAATAGTTCAGACAGGGAGGTTAAGGAGCTATGCCTTTCCTTCCGTTCTTCAATCAATTGACCAGGAGCCACGGATGAAGATAGAAGATATTTTCCTTACACGCGATCCTCACAAGCAGCATTGAAAATTCCCGACTGCATCCTGGTTAAAATGAACTATATTGCGCTTTGTTGTGCATGTGCACTATAGTTATTTTGAACCAGGAAGCAGTCGGGACCTATCGGTGCTGCTGCGGATGATCCACATGTTAGGTAAATAACTTCTATCTTTGTCCGTGGCTCCTGGTCAATTGATTGAAAAATGGAAGGTAAGGCATAGCTCCTTAACCCTCCCTGTCTGAACTATTCCTTTAAGGCATTGCTTCAATGAAGAAGTATATTGCTAGACTGCTATTGCTATCAAAGCTAATTTGTATTTTTCTTGTCTAAACTGATCAATGGGTGGTTGCTAAATTTCTGTCCCAGAAATCAGCAGATAAAAATCCAAATTAAAATGTTGCAGGAGAATCAGACCAAAGTATTTTATAGATACCCAGAAAAAAATGAAAGCCAACTGTATTTCAATGTGACTCTCACATAACATGGAAGTTGTTTAAAGTAAACTTTCCCCTTACAAATTAACTTCTTATTTAATCAGCTGGCTGTTGCCTTATTATTAAAAGGGAATTTTTATAGAAATGGGGAAAAAACATCCCAGCATTCTGTTTCTGTAATTTTAGGGGGAAAAGAATTATGTATTCATACCCCTAGTGTTTCTTTAAATACAATAAGCTAAAGAAGTATTTGATTCCCAGCTGATATTGTATGTATACCCTCTGACAAAGAAATGACAGTCTGTAATTGTAGATGTGTGAGACAGAATAACCACAAAAGCCACCCAAAAAGGTTGGTGTGCATTGAAATGAGTGGAAAAAAGTATTTTATCCCTTCACAAAAGATGACTTTGTATTGTATTTGGTGGCAAAACCAATGTTGGCATTCAGAGGTCAGACATTTCTTGTGGTTGGCCACCAGGTTTGAACACATCACAGGAGGTATTTTGATCCACTCCTCTTTGCATATCCTCTCCAAGTCAGTATGGTTTGGCAATTCGAACTTTCAGTTTCATCCACAGATGGAGACTGGCTAGGCCACTCCAGAACCTTAATGTGCTTCTTTTTGTGCCACTTTGTTACCTTGGCAGTGTGTTTAGGGTCATTGTCATGCTGGAATACACATCGACAACTCATTTTGTCCTGGCTGAGGGAAGGGGGTTCTCACCCAAGATTTGACCTTATGTGGTCCCGTCCATCATCTCTGATGTGGTGATGGTTTCCCGTACGCTTAGCAGAAAAACATCCCCAAAGCAAAATGTGTCCACCTCCAGGGGCAGCAACCAAGACAACAACCAGGAAGTGCATCACAATGGGATGGACTGCCAGGACCCAACATCGACAAACATGGAGGGAACGAGCATCAAAAAGCACCATGAGTCCAGGGAATCATCACAAAGTAGTAGTGTTTTAGACCTAGTGAATGTTTGACTAATGAGAACTGTGGGGGTGGGTGAACCTGTTTGTAACTAAACTAAACTCTTCACTGTTTTAATACAATTTGCACTTGAGAGCGAATAATGCTAGAAATATGTAGTGTTTTATAGCCGCAATAAAGAAGCTTTGATGTAATAAACTACCTGGCTGTGCCTCTCTAGATCCATTGCTTTGCTGATTGTTGCATACAAGCACAAGGTGCTGTGGAAAGAGCGTGTAGCAAGATTGAGAGTTTACAGGGGAACAATATTATTAATGTGTCCACCTCCATGTTTGACAGTGGAGATGATTTTATTGTGGTCATAGGCAGCATGCCTCTTACAGACACAGCGACTTTGGTCTCATCGGATCACAACACTTTAACCCAGTTTTTCTTGCAGACGCTTCAAGATTTCAATCCTTCACCTTTAGTGTGTTTAGTTGTTTTCTTGGTGACTTTGGTCCCAGCTGCTCTGAGATCATTAATACCTTCTCGGTAGTTTTGGGCGGCTTCTTCACATGTTCTAATTATCATTGCAACTCTTCAAGATAAGATCTTGCATGGAGCTCTAAACTGAGGGAAATTGACAAGTTATTTTGTATTTCTTCAGTTTGCGAATTATTGAGCCAACTGTTGTCACCTTCTCACCACGCTGCTTGGTGATATTCTTGTAGCCCAGTCCAGACTTCTTTAGGTCTACAGTCCTTGGACAGCTTTTTGATCTTGCCCATGTTGTTTAGTTGGAATGGGATACATGGGAGCCTAAAATCTTGCTGGTTCATATGGGATCAATACTTTTCACTTATTACAATCGTGTACATCAATCTCTGACTTTTGTGCATTTAGTTTTTGTTGTTGTTCTGTCTCTCACAGCTGCAATAAACATATAATTACAATAGACTGGTCATTTCTTTGTCCGAAGTCAAAAATACGAAATCATCAGGGAATCAAATGCTACTTTCCCTCACTGTAAGTTAAAGGGGAAGTTCAATGGAAATACATAAGCTTTTAAGAAAAAAGAGCAGTATTTTTTTCATCCCAATGACCTTAACCTGCCCATTCAGCATTTTGTCTGTATAAATAAATACTTCCAAAATACTAATTTCCTGGTTGTAGGACCCCTAATAGAGACCGTTTTGGTTATGCCCTTGACCCAGTGCCTGGGTTGATTCAGTTGCTCAGTTGAGATCTAACCCATAACCAACAGCCAATCAATAGAAATTACTGTTAGGAACATTCCATGGAAGTGTTGCATCCTGGGAAGAAGAAGGACCGTTAGAAGCTGAAATGGCACCTCACTAATGTCAACAGCAGGGAATAGCAAGGGGTAGAAATTCAACTGATTTTTCAAAATGGGAGAGAATATCTAGAATAACTAGGTATGTATAATACAAACTAATTCTTTTTAAAATATTGATATTTTCCACTGAACATTCCCTTTAAACTTTTCAGGGGACAAAGTGGAGTAACTGGCAGCCACAAGCATTTCCTGCAGTTTAACTGCTAATTTCTACATGCCCACATGTCATGAAGCAATGGCACATGCCCACAGTGCTGGGAAAGGGGCAATGTTGACCTAGGACATTGGAGGAAGAGTAGTGGATTGCACTTTAAAATGGCGCAGTGGGACCAAGTCCTATATTTTTTGTTTGCTTTTTTTTGTTTATTTCTAGCACCGTTATCCTTTTAAGATGGATTTACCTTAACAGTACATAAAGACTTAATTACTTCTGATTAAAAATCTGTGTGCTGAACAAGACCAGTGGGTACACCTAATTATACAAAAGCAGTAAGCTTTTTTGCAGTTTACTCCTCTTTGATCACTGATATACCCCATGTGCTTATAAATATAGCCCCATGACGTGTTGCTATTAGTTTGTTAAAATATGATTTCTACAATAAACAGTATGTATTTTATAACTCGCGTGAACTACTCTTCTAGCATTTTAAAAGTTATAAGTGTTAAGGCTGGCTTATTGTGCATGGGGTATGCATTTGCACTAGTGTACTTGGCTTAATACTGTGTGCTCTCATTGTTTACAAAAGAAAGTGAATGAAAATTTTTTCTCATCTGTGATCAAAGTTTAACTTCAACTGTAAGTATTTATAAGTCCCTAAAATAAGATTTGTTCAAGTAACAAGAGCAATATCCCCATATAAGTTTTTAAACATTTATTTTGAAATGAATCCTCTGGGAGTGGGCCCTCATCTGTTTTGATTTTGGAATTCTATCCCTACTTTTTAGTGTATTGATTGTATAAATGAATTGCTGGGATGTTTTCCACTAATACATATAGACAAAGCCATGATGCACTTATTTGTTTTTTTTGGTTACCTCGCCAGTCAGATACACTCTCCCAAGCTGAAGAAGATTCTTTGCTAAAAAATGAGCTCCGTCAGTCTGTAAAGTTTGTCAAAGGAAATCAGCTGTATATGAGATTTGCTACAAAAGGTAATTTTGTATATTATCACTCTATGTCTGAATGAACAGTTAAAGGGAATCTATAGTGAAAACAACACATTGCCCCTTTGCAAAGTTAAATTCATGTACTCTGTGCTGCCTAAATCCTATCTCTGTCAGTGACTTTGTTTAACCATGGTCCCAGATCTGTGTGCAGCACTCCCTCCTCCCCCTCCACTCTGTTACCTCCTCCATGTCTCCACTCCGGCTAACCGACAAGCTTATAATGTGCAGTAGGAGTTAAAAGTTCAACATCCTGAAAAACACACCCACGCACAGTGGCCAATAGAAAGCAAGCTTTCCTGGAGACGCGGAAAGTAGAACAGTACAGTTTACCATCTCTCTCTTTGTGACCCATCATCAATCAGTGAAAGCTATTAAGAAGGGGGGTCAAGTGCAGCCTTATAGCTACCATCAAAGCTACCTCTCTCCCCCTGCTAATGCAGGGGGGGAGGGGGGATCACATCACAGGGATTTGATTGGCAGTCCAAGTAGGAGTAGAGGAATGCAATCACGTATTCTTCTAACTGGTGTATCTCAGGACAGAGAGGGAATCTGAAAAAAGTGAAGACACTCTGGGGGTTGTGGGAAATTATAGAACTCATGGAAAGAAAGGGAAAAAAAGTTCATTTTCCTACTATAGATGCCCTTTAAACTAATAGTGCATTATGTTTTATTTTGTGATCCTCTTGCTAATTCTCTAATCGGGAGGGGATGGTAGGAGGGGCCTCTCTTCTGCTTGATTATAATTTTATGGACCCTCTGAGTATGCAATTACATTGTATTGCCTTTGGACCACTTTACTTTCTTACCAGAATATAATTTAAAAAAGAATGTTGTTTGTATGTTTATGCTAAATCACATTTTTATAAAATCAATAAAAAGTATTGATCATTTTATTTTGTGATGCAACCTAACATCCACCGAGAATGAATTGTTTAAGCTATTCATATTTCAAATATAAGGATAAATAGTACAAGAAAGATATGTGGGGGACACCTGGGTTAAAATCCACTAGAACGGAATCTTAAGCCTTCACAGAACACATCAAGGATGTGGCCCATCAGATTTACACGGATAGGGGTACAAAACAGAGCCGATATTACTTGGGGTAAATCTCATGCTGTGGATTTATAATATCCCACAGCAAGTCTTTAACCCCAGCTATTAGTTGCAAAATTAATATTAAACTTTTCACTGGCGCAGTGAAGGCATTGAATTGGTTAGTGAGGTTTTAACACCAAAACTCCTTTTGTGACTCTCACACAGAGTATGCACTAAAGATCCTTAAAAGATCCATTTCTACTATTATGTCATGTTATTACTGCTATAAGGAGTTAGACAGACCAGTGTTTGCTGCCCCTGTACTGGATATCACAGGTAAGCCCGTCATTTGTGGTCATGACAGATAAGGTTGCGATCAATGATTAAAGAGTCTACCTAGGGGATTACTTCACTGAGTTTTTCTTGTTTCAGGGACTATTCCCTGCCTCACTTTACACTTTACCCACTGCAGCTCCTCATCCTCTATCATTTACTGTGTGTTCACATCCCCCAGGTCTCCTGCACTTCTTGTGCTCACAATAACGGTAATATACAATCGCTCTCCCCTGGGACACACTCTTTTGCTATAATATCTGTTGATACCTATCACGTTAATACATTAATGAACCATACAATAAACTATCTGGGGCATTGTTCACCAATAGAACTCTTCCGTGGACATGCGGGCTTCACTTAAAGGGTATCTCCACCTCTCATAAAAACTTTTTCTGTAGTGGACCCATCCCACCCTGAACCGCCATATTTGTTTGCAAAAAAAAGAATCCGAAAAGTACTTACAGAGCATCCCTCTGCTTGCAGGAAATTGCAAGCAGGGGGCTACTGGCAGTGCAAAACACCGGGGGGAACAAGGCTCTGTAAATACATAAGATATATATATATATTTTTTTGCAAACAAATGGGGTGGGATAGGGTCCACTAAAGCTTGGGCACCAGGTAGCAAACAGGAATCGAGAGGGAGGGGGGAAAGGGCTGCAGTGGGCAAGCCAGAAACCTCTCAGAGGAAAGGTTAGAGGCAGAAACCTTTTCCCTCACATTTTAGACAGACATTGTAGGAGAAACATTTGGAGCAGAGAGGTAAGGATTTTTAAACATTGCACAGTGGGATCAGTTGTGGTTGAAATTTTATTTTTGGGGGTGGACAAGATCTTTAAGACTGGGGGAAAAAATTAGTTTAGTTCGGAAAGGGTTTATCACTGTGAGAACGGTAAAAAGGTCCATTGGATATGGTGATGGTGGGTTCATTAGATTAAAAAAAAAAACGCTGAATGAGTTTCTAAAACAAAGAATGTTGCATGTTACTGGAAGGAATGGATATAGATGGACATATGTTTTATTCAACCTCAAATACTAAACTATACAGTGTCGGCTACACACAACCCTCCACGTTTTTTGGTGTGTCTGCTCTGGGGGATGTGAACACACATTACATTACAGAGGAGGGGGAACTGTCGGTACTTGCAACTAAACCCTTCCATTTGTTATATCTGTTGTATTCAATTAGATCAACTGGACTTGAAATGTAGTTCTTGAAGACGTTTCGCTAGTCATCCGACTGGCTTTCTCAATTCAGAATGAATTGAGAAAGCCAGTCGGATGACTAGCGAAACGTCTTCAAGAACTACATTTCAAGTCCAGTTGATCTAATTGAATACAACAGATATACCATGACCTGGATGAATGAGAACCTTCACAAGCACCTTCCATTTGTTGAAAATGATTTTAAAAAAATTTAAAATGATTCTTTATTTCTGTGTCTAAGACACCAGTTATATTTAAAGGAAGCCAAAGAAAACATTTAACTTAACCTTGCCTTTCTTAATATTGTTTTTCAAGATGACAAGAAAGAACTTGGAGCAGCACGTAGAAGTCAGTACTATATGAAATATGGAAATCCCAATTATGGCGGAATGAAGGGCATCCTGAGCAATTCATGGTATGTGCATGGACTGCAGATTTGTTTTTGGTGTTTGTAAGAGGAGGTGTTTCCTAATTCAGTATATGTTTTTACCCTTATTGCATCTTGTTTTTTTAAAGGATAACTCGTGTGTATAAAGTTTTTTTTTTGTTTTTTTTTAAAGTTAATAAGTATTTGGGACAGGGATAACGGACTGGTATTTCATACCTCCTGGCTTCAGCACTATCTTTAATACAGGATTAGTCCAGGACTAACCTGGCAAAAGAAAACGTGTTGGGGAAAAAAAAAACACTTTTGGTTTTTATTATATTTAAAGGGAATAAGTTTACCATTTTTGTAATGTAATATTTTTTTAAAGGGATAATATTGATTTAATTTGGAGAAATGTAGCCATGTAGTGACAGAGAGAACCTTTCAGTGTTCCAGCTGCATTCCTCCATCCTGGCCCAATCATTTTCCGATCAGAGGGAGATAGCAATAATTACAAGGGCATTTGGTTCTTGTCACGTTGCACAAACATTGTGAGAATGGTGGGTTAAAGTGTATGTCCTGCATTACACTAGTTTTCAGTATAAAATGATCAGATAGAGAGGTGCCCTACCACCCATCTCAAATTTTTATCCTGGACCCCAGGAAGATCATTTTTGATTGTACACTGAAAAAATTACTACTATAAATGAATACATGAAAGTAGCACTTTACTCTGATGTGTTTGTGTTGCTTCATTACTTCAATCAAGTACTTGTTTTGCTCAAGCTCTGTCTCCCAGCCCCCTGCCAGACTATCTGACTCCCTGTAAGGACACGCATGCTCCGTAATCCCTATAAGGCAGCATTGGGAAAGGGAATTTCTCACCATGCAGTCACCCTTCCAGTTACAGTAAAACTATACATAACAGTAAAGTTTGATACTAAGGCACTTGATTGACAGCTGAAATGTAAGATGTTTCAGAGTGGATATCTCAAGAAATAGGGGACAGGTCAAAAAACGATACAATTATAATTTGGAAGAATTATAGTTTCCAGTGATGGGCAATTTAAAAAAAAATAAAAAAAATTCCAGTGTACATATCCTTTAAATGTATCAAAGAGAGCTTTCATATGAATATGTTTATGTTGGGACCACAGTTCCACTTTAAAATGTACCATTGGCCAACTAAGCAAAAGGGAAGCAATAGAAGATTTCTGTTGACAAAAGGATATCATACCTTCAATGACCTTATAAATATAATAGCTTCCAACTTTTTACCACTTAACATTATAAAGAATGGTCACATGTTACTTTCATTGTTCTAAAAATAAAGGAAACCCTTGGAGAAATTTCTGTACTGACCTTGAATGTAGTTATAATTCATATCACAGCTGAGGCTTTTATTTTCTGTTGAAGACATGTTGAAAGTATGTGATCTGACTTGTCCTGCTTGGCCCATTGATCATTTTTTTACAATGCACATTTAATGTCAATGGAAGCCAGTGGATGTTTCACTGAACAGATTTGAGCAGCTGTTTTTTTTTTTTTTTTTTATTAATAATTTTCAAGAAGAAAGGCTGAAGACTTTGTGCAGTGCCCATGTTTAACTATGTTTAGCTGCATTAAACTGTGTATTCTGATATACAGCCTTTCAAATTACGAAAATGTTTTCTAGTTGTAGAACCACTGGTAAAAAAAAAAAAAAAGTCCTTTTAAATTACTCCTAGAGGAGTAATACATGCATTTAATTCTCACTTCTGTTACTGAAACATTTTTCCAGCAGTGCTTTGTGGAGACAAAAAGAATTGTAGCTATATTGTATTGGACGATGATCGCTCTGTATATGGTGTCTGCCAATGAAATATCCCCCTTTTTGTTATCGGATAGACAAAAATTTGGGCCATTCAGTATGATCAGCTGAGACCAGTCAATCATATTGATTTGTCTATAGCCACTTTAAAGGTTCATACACATGTGCGATCGTGGATCCTGACCCACGACGCACGATGTGTTTGAACGTTCTTTTCTGCCGATAATCGGGCCGTGTATGGGCCCTTTATCAGCCGAAACAGCCGTTCGGTCAGGGATCGTTGCCCACCCGGTCGGTTATTATCGTCTGAAACGAACGTTCGGACACATCGTGTGTCGCAGGTCGGGACCCGCGATCGCACGTGTGTATGAGGCTTAACTCTCTTAGTAAGGGATTTATAAGGAGCTGATGTGATGTAATTTGCTCCTTCAATAAGATTTGTTTTTTCTATTTTTTGACTGTCTTTTAGTAAATGGAATATAAAGTTGATTCAGCTAAACCTTTGCAGCATCCCCTCTTCATGGGCAATGCACACACTATACATGGGCAATGTAGTTTTAATCTTATTTACTATACATAATAGTATATACCAGATGGCTGCTCTCTTGCACCCTTTTAAAGTTAGACAATACTTAAATGTCTCTTGTAGCTGCTGCTTAGGTTCTTCTAGAATCCAATGGTATGCTAGTTTGCTTTTACTCAAGAAGTCTAATATTTAATCCTTAGATGTATCTGTCATACCTGTTTTATCAGTTTACTTTATCGGAATTTCAATTTATTTTGTATGTCCACTTTCATTGTACAAAGCAATTATAAAATGCTGTTCTATATGTATTAGGAAGAGAAGATACCATTCTCGCCGTCTCCAAAGAGATGTCATAAAGAAAAGGACGTTTATTGGGGATGATGTTGGTTTAACTCCAGCATACAAACACTTGCACTCAGGTAATTGTGTTTCTTCATGTGAGAGTAGAATAACTAGATAAAGGTAAATATTTAGGCTGAATCATACATTTTGTTGATTTAAATTGATGTTTGACTTTTTTCTACATAACTACAGCTTCTACATAACTACAGCTTAGCACAGTGGGATACAGTGGCTGATTGGAGAGTTTACTCTCGCCCTTAATAAGGCACAATTGAGAGTGCCTGGGTTGGGGGAAAAAATGCTGTATTTCTGTGAAAACTTGAGGTGCCCATACATACAGCTTACCTTAAGACAGATCCAGCGACATTCAATCAATTTTCGAGAAACCAACTTTCCGCATCTTCTTTGCGACCGACATACGATCACAAGGTTCATCTGTGAATAAATCTGCTCTGGGCTGTCTTCCATTAATCCTTCTTTTTTATGAAACGTATTTATCAATGAGGGACATATGAATCAATTATGTGGATCCAACATATGTTGAAAATGTAAAATAACTATATATATATGTATGCATTTACACCTGCACTTCAAACCCCTTTACCAGATATAAAACGCTTTGACTCCCTCCAGTGGATGGTGCTTTGGGGTTAATAATATACTCATCAAAACATGAGAATCTCCCAGACCGTTGATCCGGGTGGATAGCCCCTGGGCCGGGTGCTTACACACTCGTCACGTCAATACAGATATATTCTGATGTGAAGGAGACCCGTTCCAATGGTAAAATAGGTTGCTTAAATATAACACTGAACTCACCGTTCAGAAAGAATGGTCCAAGTAGTCATATGAATAAAAATAGACATTAATTATATCAAACCAGTATAAAATGTAACATCAAACGGGGAGTTGAGACCCGTAGGAATGCGAGATCTCATAGAAAAATCCACTTGGTTTCATGACGCAGAAGTGTGTCCAATTTGACTTAATATGATATATATTATGATAATTATCAATTGCAACACCACACATGGGGTTTACTTACTCACATGTGGCAAATGTAATATGTAGGTTGTACTACACAGCGGGATTTACCCATTATCATTCATGTGTATGGGCTTTTTCCCACCAACTGGAGTGCTGACGAATGACCGTAGTTGCCACTACAGTCGGTCGAAAAGACGGACATACCTTGTATGGCCGTACGACCGACCGATCGCCATACTGCATATGGGGATCGGTCGGGTATGTGTGTGCAGTTCCCATAGCATGTGTGCCTACAGATACACATGCTGTACGAATTACGAAAAAAGCTGTTACTTAATCCTGCTTGTTGTACCGGTTCCTCAGTATAAAGCAGCCTCATGGGAAACACATAAGGAAAATGTATGTGTTCTGTTTACATTTGTTCTAGATAAACTTTTTGTAGATATTTTGTAATTTGTTTGCCTGTTAAATTGGATATTTGTCTGAATTTGTAGGATTAGTGAATGTTCCAGAGGAGCCTATAGAGGAAGAAGAGGAGGAAGAGGATATGGATGAGGATGATCGTGTGGTGGTTGAATATAGAGATGAGCTTCAGGCTTATAAGAGGGAACGTGAAAGTGCACGTCGCTCTGCAGCCAGCAACTCGGATTCGGATGAGATGGACTATGACTTGGAACTTAAGATGATCTCCACGCCCTCACCTAAAAAAAGCATGAAAATGACCATGTATGCAGATGAAGTGGAGTCTCAGCTTAAAACTATTAGGTAGGAATTTAACCTGATTACTGCCTTTCATTGTCTAAATACTCTCTGTCTATGGGATAATGTACCCCTTGCTGTGTAATATATAAGGGATGATACGCTACTTGCAGTGTAATTTAAGGATGTTACGCCACCGAGTAGTTCCCTGACCATATGAAAACACACGGCCGTTAGGTCGAGTGTTTTTATAGAGGTCAGGGAACTCCGAGGTGAAGTAATATCCGTATATTATTCTGTAGGTAGCGTATTATTCCATATAATACATAAGGTAAAAAAAAAAGAAAAATCCAGCACAGACACTCTGTCTCCCCCTCCCTGTCTCCCCCTCCCTGTCTCCCCCTCCCTGTCTCCCCCTCCCGGTCTCCCCCTCCCGGTCTCCCCCTCCCTGTCTCCCCCTCCCTGTATTAGTAGTGTAGATAACAAGCCCGTTTTTGTACATACAAATAGTTAACTGTCGTTTCTATCTCAAACTAAAAGAAGACAATAAACATTGTCTCTCACCCAGTGCAGTTTTGGTTCGTTTCACTGACTGACTGAATTATTGTGCTGATAACGAGGAGCGAGCGCACCCTATTAACATCATAGGGAGAACACTCGGGACTGTGTGTTTCCCTCAGTCGCGGCAGACTTCTCTATAGGGAGTCTAGCTCAGCCGATGGAAATTTTCTGTCTTTCCCGAACGAGCATTCGGTCACACGCTCGTTCGGAAAATGAAGGTATACAGAGTACCAATAAAGCCCCGATACCGTCAGATCCGACAGTATCGGGGCTTTATCGTTATGTGTGTACCTTTGTTTCCCAAATGAGTCTAGCATGGCCGATGGAAACACACAGTCCCGAGCGTTCTCCTATGATGTTCATAGGGAGAATGCTCGGGACTGTGTGTATGCAGATCTTTGATAGATGGCAGACAGTTCCCCACAGCTTGTAGTGTCCATCCCAATTTTAGTCTAGAGGTGTGGAGGACCATGAAGCAGAACTGAGAAGGTGATCACACAGATTTTAATGTATGTAATAGCATTTCTACATTTTAAAATATAGAGGTTTAGTTACTCAGGTGAATTAGTGGATTTTTTTTGCCCCCTGAAAATTTAGACACTGCACTTTACAGCTTAACTTTTCAGTGGAGCAAAAATGTGCACTTTTTTTGACTATTTGTGTGTATCTGAAAGTGCTGCTGATTACAGCTTATGACATATACTTAAACTGTACAGCTGGACATACAAGGACAGATGTTCTTCCAATTAAGTGTAACGATCAGCAATCCGATCGGAAGAACCACTCAAAGCCTCCTACTTTGAGCCTCCAATATTTTCCACTTGAAAACTGCAGAGATGGGGACTGAAGATGGGGTAGATAGAAAATTATCCGCTTGGCCCAATCTTTGTTTTTCTGATAAATTAGCCGGCTTTGTTGATCAGGAAACAGTTTTCGGTAGTTTGAGCAATCTGATCAAATTTATCAGATCGCTCAATATGTAAATTCCGTGTATGGGGGGCTTTTTGTCAGACTGTCAAATGTGTCCAGAGACCATAGCTGAAGAAATTACACCTGTAGTGTTAAACCAGAGTAAGAGTGTAATTTGTGCACATATCTACTAGTACTAGCTTAAAGGGCAGCTGTGGTCTCCAAACAAGTTTATTTTAAATGAAAGGCCAGGTTCATACCTTTTAAAACGAGCCATCAACCACCTCTCTACATGCTGCTCAGCCCAAAATGTGAAGAAGTCACTGATCAGAAAGTTAGGGGGTGGGAGGTTCTAAATCTGCGGTCAGAAATACTATTTTCTCCTCTAATCTGCGGTTGGCACATGCTCAGTGCATGACTGAAGGGTAGGAGGTGGGTGGGGAGAACAGCACAGCCCACTGCACTGCTTTTTTTAATGCCTCCCACTTGCTGGTCCTTCCTAGTCATGGGCCCTCACGGACTCTTTCTCCGCACACTCGCGGGTCCTGGGGCCTGCAAGTTGGAGGGGCCCTGGGGCCCGCAAGTGGGAGGGGGCTCATGAGTGGGAGGGGCCCCAGAGCACAAGTGGGAGGGGCCACGGGAGGCTGCAAGGGAAATACCCAAGGGGCTGCAAGGGGGAGGGGTCATGGGGGGCCACGAGAAGGTGGAAACACGGAAGAGGGACTGTCACATGGTTTCAGCACATGAAGTACAGGGGATCTGGTGATGCTGCAACCGTATCTCACATATAAATGTAGATATCTTCAAAACTATGTAAAATAAATAATGAAAGTAATTTGCAAAAATCCTCAGGAAAGCAATTCCTGTCAATTTACCTAAAGTCATTATTGGACCACAGTTACTCTTTAACCTTACAGATTCTGGGTCATCTTTGACAGAATGTTAAAGGGTGTACCCACCTTTACATATAGTGGCTTAGTGGCTAGCACTGATGCCTTGCTGAAGTCCTAAGTTTTTCCCCATAGAACACTTGGTGAGGAGTTTTTATGTTCTTCTTGTATTGGGGAGTTTCCCCCCTAGGAATCATAAAAAAATGCTAATAGGTTGTGTGTGAGATACAGTGAATAAATTGAAAGTACAGGGCCTGATTGTGGATTAATAAGTCTATAGCAATATAGACAATACAGACATACTAAATTGCCAAAACTGTTAAAATTGCAGAGTATTGTGTTAAACCTTCAAACAATGCCTTGACAGAACATTACATCTGCAATCATTTTAATCCTCTCTTTAACACAACGTCTTTTCCTAGTTGGTTCTCTTTATCAGAAATACAGAGTTCTGTCTTTCAACAGGAATTCTATGAGGTCAGATGGGAACAACACATCCAGCAGTGTAAAAAATCGCATTGGCAGCAAATCACATTCTGAGAAACCCACTGATGTGCGACTTTTGCTAGAAGAAAAAAGGCAAAGCACATCAAGCCGCCCTTTAAGCAGTGGAGCCAAATCAGGTAACAGTTAAAATTGTATTAACTTTATAACTGCTTTGAAATAAATCATTACTACAGAGTTTGTGGACAGCTTATCTTGAATAAATGTATTTTTTTTGTGCAAGCTGTAATAGTAGTAATTCATTTATATCTGGGTACCCTTCCTTCTTTATAAGTGTTGGTTTGTTGGTTTGACTTGTATCTTTGCAGATGTGCGCCAGAGACTTGGAAAAAGACAACATTCCCCTGAAATAAGAAAATCAGTGAGCACTTCTCCTGTATCCCGCAGAGAGCCACAGTCAGATGTGCACAGCCGACTGGGAGTCCCAAAACAGGCAGAAGGGAAAGGATTGTATTCAGACAGCAAGGAAAGGAAAACCGGTAAGTGATCTGTGATTTCTGACCAGTGAATAGAGTCTGTTGCAAAAATGTAATTTGATAATGACAACATTTTGTACTGGAAAAAGTAGCAAAGTTTACCAGTTCTGCAAAAAATCTAAATCTTAACATTTCTAGTGAAAAGTTACTTTGAAAGCCATGCTCCGAACAGATGGAACAATTGTGAAGGTTCTCATTCATCCAGGTCATGGTATATCTGTTGTATTCAATTTGACAACTGGACTTGAAGTTTAGTTCTTGAAGATGTTTCGCTAGTCATCCGACTGGCTTTCTCAATTCAGAATGACTGTACAATAATTGCCACAGATCTTGTACAAGTCATTCTGAATTGAGAAAGCCAGTCGGATGACTAGCGAAACATCTTCAAGTCCAGGTGATCTAATTGAATACAACAGATATAGTTGGAACACCCTTTTTACACAGTATATTATTTGCATTTTTCAAACTGGTAATACTATTGCTTTAACATGCTTTTAGCAGTTTAACCTTTTATAAACCGTAGTTTCTGGCTCTTCTTAGAGATTCAGTTGTGTATATCAGACATTTTCCCTTCCCCTGTGAAAATGCCCAAAGGCTCTCAAGTTATGTGGCATATGTGATTTATCTATGCTAATTAAATTACAGAATAATGTTACTTTATCCTAGGGTTTTTTGGGGGAATGCGGCAAAAATTAGCCCTCTCAACAACAAGTGCTGTACTGCAACTTCTAAATAGCTGATAAGCTGATGTACCTTTTATCTTTCCAGAAGGCACATGTGTAGAAGATAGGAACATCAGGACAGCCTGATGATCAGCTGTAAGAAGAGAGGCAGGAATAAGCTATCCTACCTCCCTGTGAATTATAGATTCACTTGTCACCCACTTACTACTTCCAATATAGTGACCATTTAATTGAAACATGATCAAATATCAATGCATATTAACTGAAGTGATGTCCAATATCATTACAAATAACACATTGTATAGTGTTTCTTCTTGTATGTTCATAAAAAGGGTTAATGTGTCCAAATTCATTTAACCAATTTGGTTGTTTGGGTTTTGTGAAATATGTTCAACACATTTTGGCACCATATTGCCCTTAACCAATTACGCTGTAGAGACTTGGCTTGATTTGCTTTTGTTAAAGGGATGCTATCACCCCTTTCTTAGCTAAATGCTAAAGAAAACCTCAATAATGTGTGGCCATTTGCAATATTTTTCTTTAAAGGAATAATTCAATACGAAAGTGAACTATTTCTTTAATGTATTGATTGAAGACCTGTAGGATAAGGAGCTATGCCTTACCTCCCGTTCTTCAATCAATGCAAGTGGAGCCAGGAACAAACTTATAGCAAACTTAACTGTTATGCGATCCTCCACAACAGCACTGAAATTCCCGACCACTTCTGGGTTCTGTTTAAAGGGAAACTAAAGCCACATATCAACACTGAACCAGAAGGCAGAACACCTTGATATAAAACCAGTGATCTGTGTCTTACCTCTCATTTTGATACGTGCGCTGGGAAATTTACCTAAATAACATATGGTTTGTGCTTTACTTCTAAGCATTCTAGTATCAGACAGTTTGGTCAACGACCATTATGTTCTGCACATGCTCGGTCCTTAGCTATGGCAGAACCTTGTTACAGTTGGTCACACCCATTAATAATCTCTATCCAATCCTTTTACAGGACAGATAAAGCAAGGAAGCATATGACTGAGGTCAGGAGGTGTGGTCTGACAATGTACATACACACAGATACTTCATCCAGTTCTTAACAGGCTTTGATTTACTTTAACAGAGTTTACTAAAATGCCATTTTATAGCTTATTGGTGTTTTTAGGGGGGTTGTTTTCAGATTCTGGAGTATAAAAAATTGGGTTTGGTTCTCCTTTAACTATAGCCTGGAAGCAGTCGGGACCTGTCTATGGTAGTGAATTATTCTTTTAAGATGGCTCTCTGTGTAAAAAAATAAATAATGTACTAGTATTTTCTGTGGTAATAAAATTTAAAAAAAGGACAGCTCTAAGGTATTTACACCATCCAATAAATCAAGTGGAAGTCAAAAGTAGCAATTATGATTACAGAGGATAAAATATATTTGTCTCATTTGTTTATTTTTTTCCCTTGCAGGTAATCTGTGGAATCGCTTGGGAACTGCACCAAAGGACAAAGACAAACTTGCTGAAAAGTCAGATAAACGCTCAGCTGCCACAGAAGAGGAGGACTCTGTATTACAACAAGCTTGGGGAGCTCTTATCAAAGAAAAGGAGCAGATCCGACAGAAGAAGAGTCGTTTAGACAACTTGCCTTCCTTGCAGATTGAAATCAGTCGGGAAAGCAGTTCTGGCTCTGACACAGACTCCTGATGACTTTAGATTGCTAAAGCTCTTGGACTAAAGCTTTTAAACTTGGCAGCGACTTCATAAATTTGCCGCCTCTGCCTTTCAAAGACCATTATTTTATAAAGAAGCTGAGCCACCAAGAGTGGTACTGGTGTTCTTATTAGGCCTTTTGAGGTTCATATCTCGGATTTCCGAAGATTAAAAAAATATGTATTGATTGTTCCTCTGCGTTTGCAGTTTTTTCATATTTGTATTGGTGGTTTGTGAAGGAGGAAACATGTATATAAGAGAGCAAAAAAGAATGAGATTTAAAGGGTATCTCCACTCTAAATTTATATTAACCCTTTTGCAGTTTAATTGAACGGGAGGTAAAGGAGCTATGTCTTACCTCCTGTGCTTCAATTACACAGACAGGAGCAAACGCAGAAATTACCCATGATCGTGCTCTTCCCCTGTAATCTGCCAGGTCCCGATAAAACCTTTCAAAGTGCACGCAGTTTGAAGGCACGACGGGACTTGTATGTGGAACTTCAGAGTAGCATGTTTGCTCCTGTCTGCTGCCTGTTTTTTTTAAAGAATGGGGGGTAAGACATTGCTAATTTCACCTCCCGTTCTTCAATAAAACTGAAAAATGGTATGGATAAATTTGGAGTGGAGGTACCCTTTAAACAAAGTGGTGCTTTCCTCTTTCTAAGCAACGCTTTTGAAGGATTCATTAGCAGTTAATGTGCTTCTGTTTGACTTACTGTACAAATTGTGCAACAACTAAAATTCTTTGTATTGCATTATGACGCCAAGGCTGAGTAATGTTAATATCTACAGAAACGTTCAGATTGCTAGAAATGTCACATCTACTGGTGAAGTAGATTTCACATTCATTTAGCTTTCTTTCTGCAATAGATTCAGTTGTACTGCAATCTGCTCACATAAAGTCTATCTGCAGCAAAAATCCCAGCATGCAGCCCTCCAGATTTTAATAAAGTTACCTCCTATCAACATTTAGCTGTTTTGCAGAGAGCTACTAGCTTAATTTTTAAAAGTATTCAAGGTCCCATATCACTGATCGGTATATTAAGCTGATTAAAGGACTTGTATAATTTTCAGAAATGTGTATTTCTAAAGTTACCCAATTGTTATACAGGCATTTTTAGCAGAACAATGAATGACCAAACAGGTAACTTTTAAAATGGATTTTTTTTGGGGGGGGATTATGTCTATGCACTCCTTAAAGTCATTTGTCATTCTATTAGCAGACAAATTCACCCTTTTTGACTCTGCAACTAGGAGGTGCCTGGAAGCTGATGATGAGACAGAAGATTTGTTTAACGGACAATTATACTCCCCTCCCCGTCGCTCCTCTTCTAGCATCTATTAATGGTACCCAGGTTAAGGACTTAAACTGTGAGGTAATCACCCCTAGGTATTTTACAGATCAGTTGGTATACTTGCATTAAGTTTCCTTTGTTGCGCTGGTCCTCATCCTGCTTGTCTCTGCATTCCGCTATATAGCCAATGGGAAGACACGCTCTGCAAAAAATAGTCTTCTTATTGACCAAACATCGGACTGTCACTGAGGGGCAGAGTGGATTGGAGTGTCAAGGGAAATTTTGTGTAAGTATTTCAACTGATCTGTAAAATACCCAAAGGTTTAGGTCCTTACCCTGTGTACTATGCAGATGTGGAGCATGGAAAAAGTGAGAATAATTTATCCTTTTAGGTCAGTAAAAATGAGACCTATAAATGGATCAAATCACATTATTTTTCACAGGCTAAAACAAATTATTATTAGATTTATTACAAGTTTTAATTAGTGAGAGACCAAGCTGCTCCTCCCTTTCCTCTGCTAATGGGAGGGGCCAAAGAAGCAGTGACGACTGCCTGGAGATCCTTTCTGTCTTTCATTGCTAATTCTTTGGGTAGAAATGATTTTGGATGCTGTACTCTGAGCAGTGTTCCCTCTAATTTAAAACCTTCTGTGTGAGCAGATATAGAATTTCTGTGCACATACAAAATTAATATTTGTGCACTACATATAGCAATTTACAGACTACATACAGCAACAGATTTTTTTTTGCTCGCTACATTAACCTGTGTAAATTATGTGCGCATAAACGCACAGCTTAGAGGGAACACTGACTATTAAGGTGAAATAGCGATACCGCACCTTTAAGTTTTTTGATTTTACTGCTGCGGTTGTACAATAACAGCCCTGCTATAAAATACTGATACTGTGCATAATGCACTTTCCTATTCTGAGGGTTTATAAATACTTTACTAGTCAGTTGTAAAAAAGTGTGAATCCCACGCTAAAAAGAAATATACAGCTTTGAGTGATAACTAATAATTCTGAAACACCATAATGTGAGTAAATAAATAAATGTGCATGATATACAGAACAATCATTTATTCACCATACTAATAACGGAAAACATAAGATTAAAAATGTGTGTACGTATATATATAGTATATATAGTAATAAACAAGCAGATATTGAACAACTGATGTAACAATAAAAAGTATCCAAATGAGACTTGGTAATATAACCGAAAGGCAAAGTAAGTGCGTATAATGAACCGAGTAGTGTGCATACTCTGTTCATTATATTCCTATTTGAAAGGAGACCCTAATCTTGAGATACAAATGGAAAATGTCTGCCATATTGGGCCATAAAGTGCTCATGAGTGGGATGCCACCAGTAGCGAGAAGTGTCGGTGAAGTTTTATATGGATGTGTACTGTTGAAAAGTATGACTAAATACTAACACGCTGTTGGTTATACTGTCATCCCCCTAGTATAGGTTTACATGGTTACATTGTGTCTAAGATTTATCATTCTATATATGTATGCATCATGTATGTTTCTTTCTATGTCCTGATGCAAAGTGGCATATTTCCAAGTCTCATTTGGATATTTTATTTTGTCAGTAGTTCATTGACATTTGCTTGTTTAATCCCATATATATGAACTATATCCTGCCGGCAGTAATAATTAGAACATTTTTGTGTTTTGTTACTAGCACGGTGAATAAATAATAGTTTTACATTTCATATGGCTATAGACTTTCAATGGCGAGGTGCAGTGGAATTTATCCGTATAAAAACTTCTTGGCTATGTAGCTAAGAGGTTTTTATAAGAATATATACCACTGCACCTCCCCATTGAAGACCTGTGAAGAATCTATGTTCAGTAAAGCCTGGGAGACCCGGATGTCTTTCCGATGACTTATAAGACACCCGGGTGGTCTCCTGGGTTTTACTGAACATAGATTATTCACAGAGCGCAGCTGTGACATCATTGAAGGGAAAGGAATGGTGGTGGTGGTTGGACTGATAAAAATTCATTCAGGTATGCCTTGTAACATAGTTAAGCATTAACTATATTACAGGGATCAGACCTTAAAGTTTTTAAGTCCATGAAATGCTTTTTTGTTAATGTGGAGTGGCTGTGTATTTAAAGTATTGTGTTGGGGGGGGGGGGGCGGGTTGGGGAAAATTTTTTAAAATAATGAAACCTTATGTATTTTTTAAAAATGCCCCATTACAGTGTAATATAAGGTTTATAAAGTCAACTCGGAGTTCCCTGCTCTGTATAAAAGCACTCGGCCTGCGGGCTTGTCAGGGAACTCCTCTGTGACTTTATATCCTTATATTACACTGTAATATAAGGATATATATATATATATATATATATATATACACTGTAAAATATATATATATATAAATATTATCCCTTATATATCATATACACATGTATTTACCCACGTTATGGTGTTTTAGAAATAATAGTTATGATGTGAATTTGTATATATGCTTTTGAGCGCAGGATTTCTACTTTATTTTGCAAATTGTTTATAGTTAATCTATCTATTCTTATCCGAGTGCTATCGCTTATTTTATATATTTACATATTCATATGTTTGTAAACTTAGCCTTGGGTTTTACTAGTGTGGAATACAGAAGCTGGGCATGTAGACAGTATAGAGAGTTGAAGGAAATGTTTAGGTTAAGGGCTAGGTTGCACTTATGCGTGTTTGAGTGCGATTAGAGCTCCGTTCGCATTGCCAATGCAATGCTACCAGTTCCCACTGTGAGGTCCGATCTATTAGTGGTTCGCATGTGGGTAAGATTTTTCATGTGGCACATGTGAGCCAATAACATAGAAATGACCCGGAACGCAGCACACATGGAGTACCACGTACAGTAGCGCATTGCAAAAATCCTGCATGTGCTGCTGTGCGTGATAGTGGGACCTTGCCCTTAATCACATTTTACCCTCCGCACAAATTGCTGAAACTCTGATTTCTTTACAAAAATATGTTCGAAAGAAATGAAAATCAATAATGGAATGGTTTAAGCAAAAATGGAACCAGTAATTTATTGGAGAGATTCTTTCTTTCTCCCAGTTTTAAAGCAGTAAGTGAAACTGAACACCATACTTTAGAGTTCTAATAACCAGCGAGAATAGAGAAAGTATTTATAGCCTGTTAATTTGACTTCTGCACATTGGAATTAGCTAAAGCTGAGAAAATGATTCTTCTGCTAAGCTTTCAACATGAATGCGAATATCACCTTGGTTCTCATGTCGACATGTTTTAAACATTTTGTATATTTATTTATTTACTTACTTTCTAATGACATCTATTGTGTTTGTACTTCAATGCATGGTCAATTTACTGTGTATTAAATTACACATATGAAGAGGACTAACTTGTGCTTTTCTACTAGTCTAGCCAAACATCTGCATTCTATCTGTACAGACATTATCTCTTGGTCTCAAACTGTGTATGGAGCACATTAAAGGGCATCTATAGTGGGGAAATGAACTCCCCCCCCCCCCCCCCCCCTTTTCCATGTGTTCTAGAATTTCCCCCAACCCCCAGAGTGTGTTCACTTTTTTCAGTTTCCCTCTCTGTCCTAAGATACACAAATTAGAAGAATAGGGGATTGCATTCCACTACTCTTACTTGTACTGTCAATCAAATCCCTGTGACGTGACTGTCTTCCCTGGGCAAGTCCCTCCCTGCTCTGTTACAAACACAGAGATAAGAACATTAGCAGGGGGAGAGAGATAGCTTTCACTGCAGAGATAAGACTGCTCTTGATGCTGCTTTTTGATAATTTCACTGTTTAAAGGGGAACTGTGGTATTCCGTTTTGTATGTGTCTTATGGAGGCAGCCATTGATCAACAGATCATCTGACCGCCGCCTTGGCTTAGGGTTGGAGCATGCTCACTGCTGTCTTTACTGCTGGGAAATTCTAATTAACATACCAGAAAGGCAAATCAAATTATTATTCCCCAGAAGTCTCATCCCTTATTTGCATAATGAGCAAGGGAGTTGTGGGGGAAACTCTTCCTAACTCACTTGACTCCTTGTAAATTTTATTCTTCAAAGCCCAGAATGAATAAAAGCTATATGTTTACACATGAATACCAAATATAAATAAAGGCAGTGGTGTGCAATATATTTGATTGATATGTAAACATATATATTAGAAGGTATTTGACCAGAAAAATCGGATTTCTGGTTCAGTAAATAAAAAATGTAAGATATAATGATTTTTTGATAGGGCCTGCTCTAAAATAACATTAATAGAGAATTATCCAGCAGCAGCGCTGTTTTAATACTTATTGACAAATAATGAGGATCTAAGGCTCACCAGAGCTGAATGTAGCCTACCCAGCCAGGTATATATTAGACTAACGGCTAACTATTGTAGCCTTTATGCTTTATCAGTATAGCTGCAAAGCCAATACTAAGATGCAATTTAGATATTTTGCATTTTATAGTGTCTCCCAAACACACCTTTAAAATCTGATTGGTCTGATTTAAACCTTGAATCTGATTGGATCTTGGATATTGGGCCAAGCCTATACCCCAGCCCTAAATCTGATTGGTCCAATACCCTCGATCCAATCAGGTTCAAGATTTAAATTGGACCAATCAAATTTTAAAGGTGTGTTTGGGAGACACTATAAAATGCAAGAGCTCTGAATTGCCGCTTAGTGTTGGATTAGCAGCTGTACTGATGAGTTGTAGGGCTGCAAAAGATAGCTGTTAGTCTATTATACGCCTGGCTGGGTAGGCTCCATGACCTACCTTCAGCCCTGATGAACCTTACATCCTCCAAGTATTAAAACCGCACTACTGGATAGTTTTCTATTCCTGTTATTTTTGAGCAGGTCCAATCAAAAAAACTTTAAATCTTACACATTTTTTTAATCCAGAAATATGATTTTGTTTTTTTTCTTGTCAAATAAATACCTTAAAAGATAGTTCTTTTTTTATATATATATATATATATGAACTTAGTGCATACCACTGCCTATATTAAGTTTTGGTATTCATGTGTAAACATATAGCTTTTATTCATTCTGGGCTTTGAAAAGATTTACAAGGAGTCAAGGGGAGTTAGGGAGAGTTTTCTCCACAACTCCCTTGCTAATTATGCAAATAAGGGAAAAGAGACTTCTGGGGAATTTTAATTTAATTTTGCATTATTGGTATGTTAATTAGAATTTCCCAACAGTAAAGACAGCAGTGATCAATGGCTGCCTCCATAAGACACATACAAAATGGAAGACCCCAGTTCCCCATTAATGATGGTTCTCAAAGAGGGAGATCATGTTGCAAGCAGTAAACTGTACTGTTCTCCCTTCTCTTCCTGTCTCCTGGACAGCTTGCTTTCTATAGGCCACAGTGCGTAGGTGTTTTTCAGGAGGTTGAACTTTTAACTTACTGCACATGAGAAGCTTGTTGTGCAGCTAGTATTTGCATGCCTGTTCTGGTGCATTGTGTGGCCTAACCCTAATTGGATGTTTTAAAAAACAGGTCCACCCCCAACTAAAATTGGCACCACTGTGTAGTATTTAAAGATCGTTACAGTTCTGCTCCTTATGGAGCAGGGACTGATGAAATTCCAGAAAAGTAAAGAGTAGGAACCTCTCTGTGTGTAATCCATATCTGCCACTTCCTGCTCTTCTTAGAGGATTCTTGCATGTGTAGGATCCTTCCTTCTGTATCCTTCAGGGGGAAAGATCAGTCTTTAAAAAAACAAAACAACAACAACAATTTTGTATAAGGTAAGACAACTACTATGTTTAAAACATCTAAATTAGCCCCTAAATGTACTTACCCACCCTCTGATGCTCTACCACACAAGAGCAGCAGCAGTAGTGATTGCTGCTCTACGTGCACAGAAGCAGCAGAAAAGGCTGGGAACGAAAGCTGGTGAGTACAATTAGAGGCTGATTTAGGGTTGGGGGTTTCCTTGACTTATTTTCTGTTTTGGGGCTAGAGATACCCTTTAATAGTGAAAATATTTTTACCAACCTAATTAATATATTGTTTAGTAAAATGTAACCGATTTTAACATATTTGAATATAGGTACACAAGCAAAATAATAGGCCAAGCAAAACCTAATATCTGGCGATCTCTGACAATTTTTAAGGCAGAGGGGGTGGAGGAGTGTTTCAGAGATGTCTTGCAATGTGGGTAACGATACCCAACATCTGACTGGATCGATCAATTAATGTCAGTAATGTACACAGCCCGTAAACAATCGCGTGAACGGCCTTAAAGGAAAACTAATAAATAACTCTGTGGTTATGGATACAAATATAACAATAATTCAATGCTTCCTTTCTTCCTGTTTATGTATGCTGGTGATCAATAAAGATTTGTCTCACAGTAAAGCAGAGAAACCTGGGAAAAAGTGTAGGAGCAGTGCCACAAACAGGTACATTCTTAGGCAAATTGGAATATCTCAGGTTAAAAATATAGTAGTTTAAATCCTCATTATATGGGCAGTTAATTGAACTTAATTTATGCTCATACTTTCATTCTCCTTTAAGGCATTCACTTGCCACGTTAATTACTGCAAAAACTGCCAGGCATAGCTTTTCACCAGTTGTGACGATGTGATGATCAAGTCTGTTAATGGGCTACCATTGCTTCCATTTGCAGTCAATAGCAAGTTGGTTCACAGCTACTGACATTTGTCACAGATTCTCTTTGTACCAGTGGCCCAAGATGGATATTTATTTTTTTATGACCGTGATGAATGCCTCTCCTACAGGTTATGTGAGATTTATTTTGGAGGCACTTGTGGTAATCATAGTTGCACTTACAGGGAATCTACTCCCTAGTCTTTATTAAGCAACAGAGCTTCCTAAAGGTCTGGGAAAGCTGGGATTTACCCATCATAGTCCATGTATTGGGGTTGAAACCAACTGACCCCAGTGCCAACGAACAATCATAGTCAGCATTGCGGTCGGTTGTGAAAGACGGAAAATATCTGTCGGTCAATATCGACTTTAAAGGGAGCTGGTCCAATCATTCTGTGTATGGCAGCACAGCAATCGGTTGGTTCCATGTGTGTGGATTACACAGCATGTGTGTTGGCAGATACCAGTGTGATCTGTCGCAGAATGCGGAGATCGCAGGTGTATGGCCACCTTTAGGGTTAGGCAAAATCGCAATGTAATTTAAAATATAATGAAAATCGCAAGAATCCGTTCCCACTGTATAATTTATGTTACAGATATGAGGTTTGTTTTTTATTTTATCCGCATGGGTGCACAACTTTTGATCCGTGTGCTTCAGAATCGCACTTTAATAGAAGTCTATAGGGAAAAAAAAGTGGACAAACTTATTTTTTGCGTTTTCTCTGGTAATTCCTGTTTATTGTCCAAAAACTGTAGATGAACGCAAGCAGAGAGGCAACACAGACAAAACTCATGGAAAACTGAATGCACAGCGCATAGTGGGACCTAACCCTTAAAGGATAACTGTATTCCCTCAATGCCTTAAAGCAATTGCTTTAGAAAAAGTAAAGGTACGCAGCCCTCCCCATACATTTTTTCCCTGATTTCGAGCCTCTCTCTGCCTTAAATTAATAATCTATCTATCTGTCTATATCATCTATCTATCTCATCATCTGGATATAATTATTTATGCTAGGCCTGCTGCCTGGGCACATTATATTATTGGTTGCTGCCTGCAGGCAGCAGGCTGCAACTTAGTCACTGGGCCCTCAGAGAGAGAACAGAACACAACCCCCCCCCCAGCCTCCCCAGGCCCAGCCATCCCTATAAAAGTTGTTTGTTGGTTGGCAGTTGCCTATTAGGATAGGAAGGAGGATTCAATTAAATTCATAATTTCTGATTTATTTTTATATCTCTCACTCACTGTCTTTGAATGACTGAATCCGAATCACTCAGTCAGATGACGAGATCATTCACTTGTCTCGGACACACGGGAGTCGGACCGGACGGGACGGACAGTGGACACACACAAGACAAGATTGTCAGTCAGTGAAGACACTGTCACTGTGTCACTGACACAACAGGCCAAGTGCAGGCGGGCGGCGCAGCGCAGCTCCAGCAGCCTGTCCTGGTCTGCGCGGGCTGAACTTGTGCTCTCTCAGTGCGGACGTCACTACGTCAGCGCACGCAACGAGTTGAGGTCGGATGGATCGTTCGGTTCGGGATGGAGGAGGAGTCAGATCAGACTTCGGTCTTCTCTTCGGAGTCCGGACAGTTGTTGCTGAACACTTGCAACACACAGCACCAAGTTGCTGGTGCTGTGCTGGTGCTGTGCTGGTAATGTAACAGGTCCGGTCCGGCGCTCACCACCCCCCCCCACCCCCGCAACAGATTAGGCAGGGAGTTGGGCAGCCTGCGGATGCCGGCCTCCATTTAAAAAAAAAAAAAAAATACAGTGTGCGGCAGTGCCGCTTCCCTACAGGGTGCCGCTCTGCAGTGTGCTGCACCCTGCATCATTAGCGAGACAGCCCTGAGCAAAGGGTAGGACTGCACTTTTCCCTCAGTCACGGCCTACTCCCTATACATTAAGTACAAGAAGACGACCATGGCCAAGGGGGTGAACATTCACCAGCCTTGTGATAATTCGGAAATGCGCCACAAACATGATAAGTCTGATATCTTTGTACTGTTGCTTAATCGTGTGTGTGTGTACCCACCTTAAAAAGGTTAAAGCTTGTCAAAAATATCAGTGCACACCAGACTTGCAACAAACGGTGTTTTATTAACACATGTAACACCTTTACATAAAACACCGTTTGTTGCAGGTCTGGTGTGCACTGATATTTTTGACAAGCTTGGATGTATACACCTGTGGCTGATGCGAATCAGTAGCACCCAGCACAAAGACTCAAAAGTGGATGAGGATAGCGTGCAGGACAGCTGACAAACTGATTTGCACCTTTAAATGTTTACTTGTAATCTCATGGTTACAGCACATAGGACCATATTTATCTAAAATCAGTATCGTTTTTTTACGATCACCGCAAAATAACGATCGTAATGCAACGATATCGCCATCGTAAATCTACTGGGACGATATCGTATAATAACGAACAATATCGTAGAATAACGATCAATATTGTAGAATAACGATAGTTATTTTACGATGACCACGTGGTTCCTTTAAAAAGTGAAAGAGCCGAGGGTCGGCGTAAAATAACGATCGTTATTCTACGATATGGATTGTTATTCTACGATATCGGCAACGTAGAATTACGATCCATGACGTAAAATAAAGATCGGTATCGTATAGCAACGGGCAATATTAATAAAGCCGCGGTATTGCCTTTAATTAACGAACGTTCAATCGTAGATTACCGTGCGGTAGTAAACTACTGCAATGGTATTCTATAGGGATCGTAAATCTACGATTTCGTTATCATAAATTTACGAACGGTATCATAACTTTAAATTATTAAATTTACAATACCGATCGTTAAAGCCGCGGTATCTCTAAAAAGCAATATATTGCGGCTTTATAAATATGGCCCAACGATCATTATTTTACGGCGATTGTAAAAAAAAAATACCGATTTTTGATAAATATGGCCCCTAATCTCATTTAGGCTTTATGTACTGCTCTGCCGGAGCACCTCTGGCAGAGCATCTCCATAGCAAATAACTTGTCTGTATTGTAATCAATGTAAATAGAGTTGTAGTGGAGAAAACATATTTTTGATTGGTATTTGGTGGTTCTTTGGTAGTGGTCCAGTTGCAAGCTTTAATCCTTGCCATGTTAATATTTTGTAATATATATTATATTTTTGCTTAAAATGACAGCCAAAATGCTAAGTCCGCTGCAGATAAGCTGTATTCCCTTGTTAAGCATCTCTGAAATAGAAGTCAGTGGGCAGCGTTTGGAATGACGTCTGGCAGCCTCTTAACCTTCTGATCATGTATTTATTCATATCTTGAGCTGCAAAAAACACAACCTTTCATTTGTTTGTAGACTATAGTTCCCCTTTGATAGAAAGAGCCAATGAAAGAAAAGGATTTGGCCCAGAAAGCATTATTAATCACTGAGTCATTGAACCCACCCTCACTGCCAGCTAGCACAGTCACACATTTCACTGAATTTGAAGGAAACGTTTACCTTATCTGTAGACCAGACATTAAAATACCAGGAACCTGGTAAGTGAATCTACAGCCCCTACCATCCCCATGGCCCCTCCTCCTTGCTGACACCCATTGCCTTTCCCACTTGTGGGCCCTGTGGCCCCTCCCATCACCCCTCCCCCACATGAGTCCCCATCACCCCTTTCTCTTGCTGTCCACTCATGGGCCCCATTGCCCCTCCCCCTCATGGGCTCCCATCACCCCTCCCCATAAATGGCCCCCATGGCCCTCCCACTTGTCGGCCTGTGGCCCCTCCCCCACTCATGCCTCAGACCCATAACCCCCTACAGAGACTCTTAAAACAGCCTTTTCAGGCAGGGGTGTAAAATAGCTGATTCCACCTGAAAGGCTGTTTTCAGATAGTTTTCTGTAATGGGGGGTATGAATCTGAGGGGCGAGTGGGGGGGATGGGTCCATGGGGCTGCTTTAAGGGGATGGGCCACAGGGCCCCTTAATGAGAAGGAGCCACGGGGCCCATGAGGGGGATGGGCCATGGGGGCCCACGAGGAGGAAGAGATACAGGGAAGAGGGAATATCACGTGGTTTGCTACCATATCACACATAAAAATTTAAATATCTTCAAAACTAAGTAAAAAAATAATGTAAGTAAATTGCAAAAATACTCAGGAAAGCAATTCCTGTCAACCTAGTTATTTCTGGCCCACAGTTACCCTTTAAGCTCTTCTGTAGTGTCTGTCTCATTGATGTACTCTGCAGTATTTATATATGGATGTGTGTTTCTCCTGGACTTGACCAAAGCTAGGAGGTTTAGTAATCAAATTGGAAATTTTATTTTTAATCCTTATGTGAAGGCTTCTTCGTAGAATCTTGGAGGTATGGCATGTCCAGCCAAATATATAGGGTTATTCAATAAAAGTTCTTATTGTTAAAAAGGGTGCTAACTTTGCCCCAACCAATCAAATGTTAGCTTTGAAATGTTAAATAAGATCTGATTGGTTGGGGCAAAATTATCCCCATTTTAAACATTAAGAACTTTTATTGAATCTCCCTTATAGATAGTTATTGTAAAGACAAAAGCAAAGGGAAAACTGGAACTCCACCATGAATTTATGGTGCTTTTATACACAATGTTTATTTTCTACCAAACTACAGGCATGATTTAAATTCAGGGGTTTCCCTAAATAACACAAAATAATGCTCTTTATCACTGTTTAAAGGGCAAGTCCAGCCCCAAAACGAAAATTTACATACAGGTAAATCATCCCCCAAAACCCTAAACTGTAATAGTTTGAAATGTGAAAGTCTAGCCTGAAATCCTGCACAATGTCCTGTTGCCCCTGTTTCTGCTTCCTGGTTCTTCCAGTTAGCAACTGTCAGGTAAGGATTTGACAGTTGACATCAAAGCCAATGACTGAATGTTAATCCCCTATCTGCCTCTTCTGAGCATGCCCAGGCTCAGTAAAGGCTCAGTACAGGTTTCTAAATTGCTCAGATTCCATGAGGCATCCAGAAGCATAGCAGGCATACAGTAATGAATTCATAGGACAAACTATGATATATCAACCTATTTTAAAGAGGCTATTCTTTCTAAAAGATGTTCTTATGAGGGTGGAGTTGACCTTTAAGGATCAGTATTATTATATAAGTATCACTATTTACATATTGTTGTTTAGTAGAGATGTAATGTGGGTTCGAATAGAACAGAGTTTCAAATTGAATCCAAGGGTTTCAAAGTCCCAACGAAACTTTCGGAACTCCCGGATTTTTAACGAAACCCGAATTTTTTGAGTTTTGATTTTTTTTGCGAAAATTCGATAATTATCGAATTTACGGGCCATTTGCTAACCCTTGAATGTACCATTCGTTTTCGCTAACCCTCGAATGTACTGTTCGCTAAGCTAGGAAGGATTGTTCGTTCGTTCCATAACCCTCGAATGTACCGTTCGCTAACCCTAGGAAGGATCCTTTGTTCGTTCGATACTCTTCGAATGTACCGTTCGCTAACCCTAGGAAGGATCGTTCGTTCGTTCGTTTGATAATCCTCACATGTAACGTTCGCTAAGCCAGGAAGGATCGTTTGTTCGTTCGATAATCCTCGAATGTACCGTTCGCCAGCCCTAGGAAGGATCGTTTGTTCGTTTTCGTAAGCCTTCGAATGTACTGTTCGCTAATCCTAGTAATATAATAACCATATAATAACCTAGTAATATAATAACCTGGTTATTATATACTGGATAATGTACCCCCTACTGTAAATTATAAGGATATTAGAATTCACCGAGGAGTTCCGTGACCATATAAGCACGAGGCCGGAGGCCGAGTGCCTTTTATACAGGCCACGGAACTCCGAGGTGCCTTCTAATATCCCTTGAATTTACAGTAGGGGGTACATTATCCGTTATAACCCACCCCACCCTCATTTATAAACAAACCCATGGTTATTGTGCAGTCCACAAGCTGCTGTCCCACACACCACTACTGATTCTTCTTTTCTGACCCCTTTTCCTCTGACACACACACACACACCTGACACACACACACACCTGACACACACACCTCTGACACACACACACACCCCCTCTGAAACACACCACACACCCTCTGACACACACACACACACACCTGACACACACACACACACACACACCACACACTGACACACACACACCACACACCTCTACACAACACACCTCGACACACACCAACAAACACACACACAACACCAACCACCACCACACACACACACACACCTGACACACCCACACACACACACCTGACACACACACACACACACCTGACACACACACACACACACCCACTCTGACACACACACACACACCTACACACACACACCTGACACACACACCACTCTTTCTTTCCTCTCCTGCCCTTAGTTTTCTGCATATGGTCAGCGTGACCCCTGCTCCTCCTGGCAGTCCCACCCACCTGCTGCTTTCAGTGCTCCGGCCGGAGTCTAACAGCTTAGACCGCACCCCTTCTGCTTCCTCCTGGATTATCTCACATAACACCGCTTCTCATACTTGCTTCCGGCGTATACGGCTCTTCATTTGATCAAAGGTACTTTTCCCAGGTACTTCTGTGTTATTATCGGCGCGCTACTGCGTAGTAGCGCGCCGATTATAGGGAATTTTTTCAGTTTATGCCATAGGGATCAATGAAGGGGTGGGTTAATGGTTATTATATAATGGCCTGGATTATAATGGGAGCAACAGTGGAATATATCCTTATAACAATCACTCAACTACGTAGTTGAGTGATTTTTATAAGAATATATACCACTGCTGCTCCCCATACATTTGCCGTCCTCCTTCCACTTTAACCAACACTTTCCTTGTCCAACCCTGCAGTAAAAAAACATTGCTATAGCACACAGACATTTACTGTTCGTTAAATCCTTATCTTAGTCCTTGATGTAAAGTCCGTTTCACCCGGTAACCTGAATCCTGTCAGCCTTGACAAAACAAATTCCTGCAGCCCAGCGAGTGAGAGCGGCCATGTCAGCGTACTGACAACTTCCTCTGCATGCTCTCCTTAAGTTCACTCACAGGCTGCAGGAGTTTGTCTCACCGCTGACAGGATTTAGGTTACCGGGTCAGAGGGATTTACATCAAGGACTAAGATAAGGATTTTACGAAAAGTAAATGTCTGTCTGTTACATGAATCTTTTTTTATGGTGTTGGACAGGAAGTTGTTGTTTAAAGGGGAAGGAGGAAGAAATGTAAAGGGAGCAGGGAATTCCAGAAGAAAGGCTGCCAGAAGGATGTCCACTAAGAAGTTAATATCTGGTATGTATTCATTAATCTATTTTATTACAGGGCTGACAGGGGTTACGGTGTATTTAGTTTAATTATTTAGTGAAGGGAGAAAGGATAGTTAGGGATTTAGTAAAGGGACTAGCGAGTAAATTCACTTTTTTAAAACTTATATATTATAAGAAATAATACGCCCCATTACATTGTAATTTAAGGTTTATAAAGTCACCTCGGAGTTCCCTGTCCTGTATAAAAGCACTCGGCCTGCGGTCTCGTGCTTTTATATTTATATGGTCAGGGAACTCCTTGGTGAGTTTATATCCTTATATTACACTGTAAGGGGCGTATTATCCCTTATATTATATTACTAGATTATTATATGGTTATTATATGACTATGTTTATTTATGGTATTTATATGACTAGGTTATTATTGATAGTATTATTGGTTATTATATGGTTTATTTAGCTAGGTTATTATATGGTTGATTGACTTTTATATATGGTCATATAACCAAGTCATATAATAACCATATATATCACCCCTTCCATGGATTCCTATGGGGCCAAACTGTAAATATTTTTATATCGGCGCGCTACTACGATTATAACTTTCCGGAACTGCTACCCTCTTCTCTCCCCCTGCCTCACTTCCCCCACCTCCGTTTACTTTTCCCTTTACATTTACCGTGTTCGCATTCTGTATCACTGAGTTACGCGGCTTCGGCACCACTGTGTATGGCGCGGCTCCACCTTTTCCTTTTACATGTAAAAGGAAGAGGTGGAGCCGCCCCATACACAGTGGTGTGGAAGCCGCGTAACTCAGTGATACAGAATGCGAACACACTAAACCTAAAGGGAAAAGTAAACGGAGGTGGGGGAAGTGAGGCAGGGGGAGAGAAGAGGGTAAGGCAGTTCCGGAAAGTTATAATCGTAGTAGCGCGCCGATTATAAGATTATTATTTACAGTTTGGCCCCATAGGAATCCATGGAAGGGGTAGATTATATGGTTATTATATGACTTGGTTATTATATGACCATATAATAACCTAGTCATATCATAACCATATAATAACCATATAATAACCATGTAATAACCTAGTCATATAATAACCTAGTCATATAATAACCTAGTCATATAATAACCATATAATAAGCATAAAATAACCTAGTCATATAATAACCATATAATAATCCAGTAATATAATATAAGGGATAATAAGGGGAAAGTAAATGGAGCTGGGGGAAGTGAGACAGGGGGAGAGGAGAGGGCAAGGCAAGGGCCTGGATGGTTCTCAAATGAGGGGGTGGATTATACTAAATAATACACCCCCTACAGTAAATTATAAGGATATTAGAAGTCACCTTGGAGTTCCGCGCCCTGTATAAAAGGCACTCGGCCTGCGGCCTCGTGCTTTTATATGGTCACGGAACTCCTCGGTGACTTCTAATATCCTTATAATTTACAGTAGGGGGTGCATTATTCACTATATAATAACCTAGTCATAAAATAACCTAGTAATATAATAACCATATAACAACCTAGTCATATAATAACCCAGTAATAACCATATAATTACCACATAGTTCGAGCCGAACCCTCGAATGTACCATTCGCTAACCCAGGAAGGATTGTTTGTTCGTTCGATAATGTACCATTCGCTAACCCAGGAAGGATCGTTCATTCGTTTTGATAACCTTTGAATGTACCGTTCGCTAACAGGAAGGATTGTGAGTTCATTCGATAATCCTCAAATGTACCGCCGAATGCAGCTTGCTCAAAACCTGACAGTTGCCGCCTGACTTCAGGAAGTGTTTTAAGAAGTTTTGGTGATAGTGACATGTTCCCCAGACACACTAGCACAATGCATGTCAATACAGAGTGCATGTGATGCAATGCATGCACTCACCTTTCTTTAGCAGATCACATTGCTAGTGGATGTTAATGAGATCGAAACGCATGCCGATGCGCGCACATTGCCATCCATTATATTGCGTCCTCAGCCTTAGTGTTATTTAAAAGATTCTTATTTAGATATAACCTGTTTTATAAATATGCCCCTATAAGTAGTCTGCCTGAGTAACATTAAAGGGTTTACTGTCACTTTAAAAAGGAAAACTGAAACACTAATTGTAGGATGGACTAAGCTCACCATATCTATTATTGTTATTCTGATATATTTAATGATTCTCCTCTTACTGGGTTTTTATGTGCAAATAAATGAAATAGATATTCATGGAAAGATAATGAAGCTTACATGCAGTAATGTTTATTACAAGATGTTTGCATTCCATTTTTCAGAAAGTCTCTTTAGATTGGATTGTCTCTGATCATCCTTCATGGAAGCAGAAAAGGGAAAAAGAAACCCAAATCATTACCGCTCACTCACATAATAGTCTAAACATAAAATCCCTTTATTATAAATGCAAGACATGGGAAACCGTTACAACTCACCCTTTCGGGTCCCCTCTTAGGTGCAGACATACTCAATAGTAAAAAGTAGAGTACTGTGATAGTAGACAAGCTTTCGAGGGATCTACCCTCTTCCTCAGGTCAGAGCAGTACTGCGCACACAATCAGTACTGTGCAGTGCACTGCGCACGTCATTTTTCTCCCAGAGGAGAGACAGGAGGCAGAGTCCTATATGCCCCTCCTGGTGGACAGTTTTTTGGACTTTGGAGGGACATTACAGGAGAACCATTTGGAGCAGGGATATAAGGTAAGGATTTTATTACACTACATAGTGGCAGAGCCGGATTAAGACCAAATGGGGTCCAAGGCACAAGTCAGATTTTTGCCACCCCCCCGCTAACGTTCCATTAAACGATAAAAGTATATTTTGCTGGCACCACCAGCACATCCCCTCTGGAACCGCCAGCACATCCCCAACTGGCACCACCAGCACATCCCCAACTGGCACCACCAGCACATCCCCAACTGGCACCACCAGCACATCCCCAACTGGCACCACCAGCACATCCCCAGCTGGCAAGTGTGCTGGTGGTGCCAGGGGTGTGAGCTGGTGATGCTGGAAGGATGTGCTGGTGGTGCTGGAAGGATGTGCTGGTGGTGCCAGGGGGAATGTGCTGGTGGTGCCAGTTGGGCATATGCTGGTCACTTTGAATTCTACGAAGGTGTGCGACTCCAATATTCCAGAATCGTTTGAATCTACCTCCCTTGGAAGTGGGGAGTTTTCAGGAGATCAGCACCTATTTGGGTTTGTGTGCATAAGGAAACTATATACCATTATCCTATATGCTGGTGGTGCCAGAGGGATGTACTGGTGGTACCATGGGGGGATATGCTGGTAGTGCCAGGGGGGATGTGCTGGTGGTGCCAAGGGAATGATTCCCTGACACCACCAGCACATCCCCTCTGGCACCACTAGCACATCCCATCCCCCCCTCCCTGAGTCCCCCTGGGCCCTTATACCATTTTTATGCACATCTAATGATTGCACTCTCTCAGCAGCATAACCCCCCCCCATCCTCCCTGCATACAACTTTTACTTTTTAAAATTAAATATTAACTGGGTACCGTACCAATCATGCCAGGTGTGCGGCTGCCACTAGCAGCAGATCATGGGTTGGAACTTGGAAGGCCGAATGTAGCAGATCATGGGTTTGAAGGCAAATCTGACGCTGTTGCTTGCCTTTCTGCCTCCTCGTCCTGCATGTACCCAGCCCAGCAGTGGCAGCAGGTAAAAGGTATGCACCACCCCATGTGACCACACGCAGGCGCACAGCATAGTGTGCTGCGCGCCGACATCGGAGGAACTGAACCACCAATTTGTAAATCTGCCAGAGTGACTCGGACTCCTGATTGGAAGTCAGGGCTAGGACTTTTTTACGCCACATTTACGATTGTGGGTGTAAAATTATGATCGCTATCGTAAATCTAGATTTACAAACGTTCACTGTAAATGTTCAATCGCGGCCCTACATTTATAGCCGCAGTTGTTTAGTAACCAAAACCAAAACTCAATGGTGGCTGATAGACTGGCTAGAAATCTAACTTGTAGACTGTCTGGAATGCTGCCTGCCTGACTGGCTGGAAAGCTGAACGACTGACTGGCTGGAAAGCTATCTATTGAGATTTATACACAAGAGCAACATATGGCATTGGTTCACTTATTTTTTAAATCAGAAAACTGGCCATCTGTTCAAATTTTAGCTACCATTAACCATATCCATACCTGGGGATTAAAAGAAATGTGCAGTATATTTTTCCCTGGTCCTACACGGCAGTGGTCATAAAAGGGTTAATCCCTGCCCGCTGCTGACGTACAGGAACCCCTCCCATTGCCAATAAAAAGGGTGCCAGTAGCCCTGCTTCTCTATCTTTTTTCCTTCCTGTCTGACAGCTACAGGATTACTCCTCCTCTCTCTCCTCCCCCTGTTCCTAAGCACTGGCGCTATGTGCAAGGGTGGCTAGGCATGCCGCCGGGAGTTTCAGGAAACGGACGTGTGCGCAACATCACATACGTCGTTACGTCATAAAAATTGGCTGGGAAATGCCGTGAACTGCCGCAAATCTGTGAAATTGCAAACGCTGCTCATCCAGACCAGCAAATTGAATTACTTTTCACCACCTGTGTACAGCAGTGGGATCAGCGCCTCAGACCAATCAATCTCTGCCCTGCAGTAAGTAACTAAACATAAGTTACATATATATTTACAAGATTAGTACTATAACAGTACCTTTTCCTCTTTCAGCCTCTGCAATGAGTTCAAAGGAGCATAGAAGTTCAAGCTCCAGGAGGTACCTTTATACTCGAGTATAAGTCAACCCAAGTATAAGCCGAGGTACCTATTTTTACCACAAAACGTAAGAAAACACAATTGACTCAAGTATAAGTCGAGAGTTGAAATTATGACCACTACTGCCTTCTAACACTGTACTTAGTTGCCCTTTAAATGGACAGCAGTAGTCCCATACAGTAATAGCCAAATCCAGTATGGCTATTAATGTATGGGAACTCTGCTGTCCAAAGCCTCATTCGTTGGCACTCCAGATGTTAAGAATCTACTACTCCCAGCATGCTTTAGTAGCTGGGAGTTGTAGTTTCCAAACCCCTGTAGCGCCAAGGAATGAGTCTTTTTTGATGGACAGCACCCCCAGGAAAGGCAAAAAACATTCCCCCTTGGAGAGCCCCCCAGTTCAGTGAGTGAGGTGGTACTTACAATTGAAGAGAGTTAAGTCACGGTAAGTTATTGTAAATTTTCCCTCATCAAGAAATTCAAGATGGGGACCCTAAAATCAGTTCTAATTCAAATAAACAAAGGGGACTGGTTGGCCAAAATAGATATAAGAGATGCATACCTCCATATTCGAATTTATCAGAAACACTGGAAATTCCTATGCTTCTCAATACTCAACAAACATTATCAATACAGAGTCCTTCCCTTTGGAATGGCAACAGCCCCTAGAGTGTTCACAAAAGTGCTGGTTCCAATAATAGCTCACATTCATCTTCTACGTATCCAGATATTTGTGTACCTACATGACATTTTATTGAAAGCACACAGTCATAAGGTTTTACAGGAGAACATCCGAATAACCCTATCTTGCCTTCTCCACCACGGATGGGTAGTGAACAAAGACAAATCATCTCTGGTTCCCTCACAAATAATCCAGTTCCTGGGAGTAGTCATAAATACAATAGACTTCTCAGTATCCCTGATTCCATCTTGAAAGAAGGAAATTTGCAAGGAAGTCCAAGCTTTTCGGTCCACCCCAGCCCCATCAGCTTGGGCATACCAACACATGATTGGGAAGCTAATCTCAACTATGAGCTCTGTTCGTTGGACAATGATACATATCAGAGACCTGCAATGGTGTTTCTTAAACCAATTTTCTATCCACAGAAGTCAGAACCAACATCTACCCCTATCATCAACAGCAAAGAACAGTTTGAGACGGTGGACGAAAACAGAGAACATGAAACCGATCCTCCTAACTCAAATCCACTCCCTCAGAGGAAGGATCAACTTCGACAAGGGCCAATACATCATCCAGAAGTGGAGACATTGAAACTGACGGCTTGGCTGTTGAAACCAAAAATCTGATGGGAAGAGGTCTTTCAAAAGAAAGCATCCTCACTCTTTTAGCATCTCGCAAAATCTCCACTTCTACAACTTATTACATAATATGGAAAGTATTCTGTAAATGGTGTCAAAATAAAAACATCTGTCCTACTTCCAACAAAGTAGAAAACCTTGTTGAATTTCTACAAGGCGGACTTCAGAAAGATTTAAGTCTTTCAACACTAAAAACACAAATAACAGCCATTTCAGCTATGACAAATATCCGGTGGGCCTTGGACCCCTTGATAATTCGGTTCTTCCAAGGAGTTAAATGCATAAATCCACAGATCAGGGAAAAAGTACCCCAGTGGGATCTCCCTCTTGTACTTTAAATGCACAAGAATCACCATTCGGGCCTGTTGAATCAGTCTCAATTAAAGACATCACATGGAAGACAATCTTCTTGTCTGCAATAACACCAGCCAGAAGAACTGGGGAAATAAAATCTCTCAGGAAGTCAGTACCCTTCTTAGAATTCTTTCCAGAAAAGGTTATCTTGAGACCAGATACTTCTTTTCTTACCAAAAGTAGTTTCCGCTTATCACCTAAATCAAGATATTGTTTTGCCAACTCTGGACCAACAACATCAGGACAGTCAAGAGACAATCCCCCACTCACTGGATGTGGGTAGATATCTAAAGTATTATCTGACCAAAACCTTTATCAGACACTACAAGGTGGATATGGCTACTGCAGATCCATCAGGATTTGGCAGGAAAATCCTGTTAGCCGCATCATCTAATTAAATAACTTCTCATATACTTCTAAGCATAATAATTGGTGTCCCTCCCTTCATTTTCTAAGCTTTTATATAACCCTTTTATGACCACTGTCGTGTAGGACCAGGGACAACTGAAAATCAAATCATACTTGCAGAGATTTTCTTTTCCTGGTCCGTAACACGGCAGTGGTAATTTCCCTCCCTTCTTTAACTTATTATATTTCAGACATCCATTCAAAAAGACAGAGAAGCAGGGCTACTGGCCCCCTTTTTATTGGCTATGGGAGGGGTTCCTGTACATCAGTGTTACGGACCAGGAAAAAAAATCTCTAAGTATGATTTGATTTTCAGTTACTTACCAGTTCAATCAATGTAATTGGTGTCAGACTACATTACATGCTAACATTTAAGGGAAGGTTCCTTGAATAACATTTTCTCTTTTTTTAAAAGCTGCAACAAACATGATGTCTTCAGGCACTCAGAATGTTAATTTCTTCATTTATTTTCCTTCCCACCAATGAAATGTGTTTAGGTCAGTAGCATCTTGTTACCAGAGTGTGACTTCCACAGTGTGAATAATTGCAGGATTTCTTTAATCCAAGAGGCAATCTAGAGGGGAATGTTTAGTAGGTCATTGAGCACAAGAAAACAAAATGCAAACAGCGTTAAACCAAACAGCCCAGAAGGTGTCATGGTATAGTGTACAGGAGCCTCATTTGCAGAAGGCAGATCAAGAACCATCTATCATATCATTTTATTACATCCATAACCAGACTTTATGATTTGTAAACTGGAGATATGGTTCTGACAGAATTCCATAACTATTGGACGAGAATAAGATCCCAGACATAATCCCATCATGTACTGTCAGATATCAGTATTGGTTGAATTCCAGATAATGTAATATTGCTTATCAATAACAGCTGTACTAGTTTCCTATCTATGTATAGAGAGATAAATCTGAATATTTGTCATTTTTGTGGCCCACGGTGAATGTACAGCATCCAGGTCTTACTACACTATACTTTATAATACTATTAATTTGTGAATATAGATCTGCATAACTATAGATCTGCCTGCTAGATAATGTCATCAGTTTTTTTTTAAACAGCTGATCACGGTATCTAGCAGGCAGATATTTAGTTACGTCACTGCTTGGGACTGCACATATTGGACTTTTGCAAACAGATAGAAGTTTAGTAGGGTTTGGATGCAGCCACTGCTTTAACAGCTGATGATGTATCTAGCCTGGTGCTGGGGAGGGAGGTGTGACAAAGGGCCTTCAATTAGAGTTGCCCAGTCCATTACCACGCCAGAAGAGTAAGATGGGTGTTCCAAATTAGCATCTAATAACCCAGCCCAAAACAGTGTGCGAAGCACCCTTTCATAGCCGAGACCCAGCACTAAGCACAAGCGTGACTGATTCCCAATCTTGCACCTGCTAAATGTCTTAATAATAAAATTTGCCCCAGCCTGTCTTTTGATTTTGTCCCATTATGTAATTGAGTTTGACACCCCTGGGATAGATCCTTCAAATGGGAACATTCTTTGTAACTGCACTTGTGTCCAAGGCTACACTAACCCTACACAGAGACAAGTACACCGACCAATGCCCCCGCCGACCGATGTTGGTTGAACCGTTGTTTATATTGGATGTGTTGGTAAATTTCTATCACGCTGAAATATCAGTAGTGGAAATTTTGGCAGCATCCAACGATATTTCATCCCATCTGACCAGTCATTAGCAGAAAGCGGTTGATCGGGTTGAAATATCAACCTAGCCCAACCAATTCCCCTTCCTCTGTCCATCTCCAAAGTTGCTCAGATGCCACACACACATCCAGTTTGGAATCGAATCCGAGGGTTTCGAAGTCCCGACAAAACTTTCAGAACTCCCGGAATTTGCAAAACCCGAGTTTTCGATTTTTAGGGAAAATTCGATAATTACAGAAATCGAAGATAGATAATTATTGAAATCGAAAGTAGATATTTATCGAAATCGAAAGTAGATGATTATAGAAATCGAAGTAGATAATTATCGAAAGTAGACAATTTCCAAAAATCGAAAGTAGATAATTATCGAAAATCAAAAGTAAATGTTTTCGAAAATCGTCTACTTTCGATTTTCCAAAATCCTCTACTTTCGATTTTCGATAATTATCTACTTTCGAAAGTGGACGATTTTTGAAAATCGAAACTCAAACTTTTGAAATTTCCAAAAATTTCGAAAATTCAAATACGAAACTAAACTCAACAGTTTCGAACATCTCTACTGACAAAGAGCACAGAGGAAGTGGTGAGGGCTGGCTGGCCGGCCAGGTGCAGTCATTTGTTTCCATTCTGGACAGGCAGTTGTCAGACAGACACCCTGGAATGTCTGCGATTTCTGCTGCTCCTTTAACAGAATCATGTTTGCACAGTGCGCTCTAATACTAACTGTCCAAACTGGGGGGCAGATGTATAAGTGCTGATCCTCCAGGGAAATTAAGGAAATTTTTAGTTAGTCCTTTAGGGAGATTTTTATAAAGCCGCGGTATAGCTTTTCATAGGGAGAATGCTCGGGACTGTGTGTATGCAGATCTTTGAATCTTACAGATCCTGTCTGTCATCTTTCACTGATCTGTACTGTGTGTACTCATCTTTAGACAGTGAGTTAAGGTAGTGTCCACTCCCCTGTGCAGTAAAATAATTGGTCAGCCAAACTTGATAGATCTGTATTGGGGGTTGGCAGGGTTGCAGCGCTTGTTTTACCCTGAACAATCAATTATCCATCCAATCAGATGTGATCTTAAGCTAGGTACACACCTAGCGATTTTTCCTCCTGACCGACCGTTCGATACTTTCGAACGGTCGGCCAGGAGGAAGGACTGTCGGTCGCGGCAAAAGCAGCCGCGTCCGATAGTCACCGCGACCGATCGTGCGGTCCATAGAGGACCGCACGATCGGATGAGGTTTTCCACCCTGTCCGATCGTCCTTTCGTCCGATTCGGACGAACGGTCGATCGGACATGGGCACATTCGGATTCGATAATTTCGGTCCGATCGACCGATACACTGAACTATCGGTCGATCGGACCGAAATATCTAATCGTGTGTACCCAGCTTAACTGTGTAGTAACCAATCTTATTGGTTGAATAGCATGGCAAAATGAACCAACATTTTGAGAGCTGGTTGGCACCTATATGGGTTAATCTCTGTTAGAGAAAGGTGTATTCATTACGGACATAAATAGAATCACCCTGTGTTTTCTAATTGCAGGTCTACAGAGCCTTTATACTGTGTGCAGGTGCTGTTATTATTTGCTCTTATGCAAACCTATGATTGGGCTCCACTGGATCTTATAGGAAATTGCATGTTAATTTCAGCATGAATCCTGCACCCATGTTGCTTAACTATAAACAGAGAAATATCGTAGCAGTGTTTGTAACCAAGCAAATCATCAGTGAAAATGTTCAGGGTCTGGAATGACACATCACAAATCTAATCTAAGAACTGTCAGTTTTATTTTCTTTGAAGTGTCACCATTTCAGTCCAATTAATATTCACCCCGACAGCTAAATCTGACCTTGCCGCCTGCAGTCAACCCTTTAGTTAGTGACTCGCTAAGGACTGGGCCCCACTTGAGCGCACATAAAAACACGCTACATTTCTGTGCTCTTTTAGGGCTAGGCCACACTATCGCGTTTTTCATGTGTATGCGCACGCAATTTTGCTTGCGATTGCGCCCACGTTTTTTCCTTACATGGGAATGTGAACATTCTTGTGAATACCTGATGCACATGTAATTCGCATCTGTTTCCATTTTGCATTCAAGCATTTTTTTGCGCAATCGCATGCGTTTTCTCTTTAAAATTAGCGAAAAGCATGTGCCAACGCAAAACAACTCACGCTAATGCATAGAAATCACGCACTCGATGGTGCATTGTAGTGTGGCCTCAGCCTTACCATCCGCTTGTATCCACTTTTGCATGCGTTTGTGCTTGCGTTTTGCAGGGGGTTAAGGGTAAAATTAAAAATTCGCATGTCATGTTAATTGTGTCTGCTTGTATCCACTTTTCAATGCGTTTCTATAGACTTGTATTATGTGCAATTTTGACAAAAACGGACCAAAAATGGTGATTGCATGCGTTATCGCAATGAATCGCATCGCACATTCATTGTAGTGCAAAGTAGTGGGGCCTACTTCCCATGATTTACATTATAAATAAAATGTCATGCAAATTGCAAAGAGAAAACGGATCGTAAAACGTGGCAAAAACACGTGGGCCTAGCCCTAAAAGAAGCAGAGCTATGCATGTGTCACCCAGAACACCCCATTGATTGCTTGGGAGGTGGCACTTTACTGAATGAATCCAGTGGTTAAGCACATTATAAACCCATACTTCAATGAGACTGAATTCATTTTAACTGGCTTTAGCAAATCGTATGTTATCCCAAGCTTCAAAGCTTTTTATCCTTTAGTTTTAACTGAAAGAACAGCACATTATAAAAACCTACCAATGCAGTTTAGAGGCCGGGATTGCTAACAACTATATTCATTTATAAAGATGCAGAGCAAATCCCAGATAATTAGCAGTTGTGAGATAAAATCCAGGGTCAAAAGGGTCACTGATGTAACTAAAGCCTTATACACACCACGTTAGATAAATTTTGTTTGGACTAACCATTCAACAATTGCCTCAAATGGGATTATACTAGTGATTCCCAACAGACAGTCTGCTTACCAGTAGCCTGTAATGTACCGTGTCACAGGTGAAAAATAGCAATTGCTCCACAACATCGTTTAGCAAACCAGCAAGACAGACCTTTAAATATTGTAGGCAGATGCGTACAAGCATGCTAAATTATTGGCCAAAAACGATAATAGTACCATAAGCTGTTTGGCCCAACAATTATCAACAGGGGTGCCCTACCATGAAGCAAACTGAAACATTTGCTCAGGGCGCGCTCCGGCGAAACACTTAAAAGGCGTCAGTTTAAAAAATGCTCCTTCCTGCAATACCGCATTTCAGCACCAGTCCACCAATCAGTGTTAAGTCAGCCCTCCAATCAGTGTTAAAGTCATCCCTCCAGTTCACCAGTCAATGTAAGTCAACCCACCATACCCACCTTCACAAGCCACACCTATGTTCCATGATGAAGCCACGCCCTCTTCATGTGTCACACCCCCCCCCCCGTCTGCCGATAGGCGGCATTTGAAAGTTGTTTTAGGTGTCAAAAACTCTAGGAACACCCCTGATTATCAAACATGTGCACAGGGCTTTAATCCTCTAAGGAGCATGCTACATAGTCTTAGTGCTGCTACTTGGTAATATTAACTTGTACAACTGTAGGTAGGTACAATGGGGATCCAGTACATTGTTTTGGGTATATTTTCCTCTAACAATCAAACACTGAGATCCTCTCTGGTGCCAATTCTAACAGTGACAGCAGTGACAGTGTTGTTTAGCCAGGATACAAACCCAATTATTAATCCATCTGCTTATAGCTGCTTTGGGCATTTTATCTGTATAGCTGATTTAATTTGTCTGTATTATAGGATATATTTGAAATGTGTGCCCTCCCAAGATAAGCAAAAATAATATAATTCAGTTCCAAATAAAAAAAAAAAATCGTCAGAATAAGCCATAATGTGAATTTTTCTAAAAAGCACATCTTATTGTCAGGTAGTACACAAACCCTGGAGACCGCCCTATTGCTTCAACTAGGGATGACAATTTGAAACTGCAGGCTGGAAGCCTACTTGCATTATTGAGCATCTATTTTTATTTTAACCCAAATGTTTTTATACCCATAGTGTAAAAGGATTGCATAGGTTTGAATGCCACCGTTTTGCTTGATTTCCATTCCACTTTGCACCTTTCAAGCAGCTTGTGTGCACATATACATTTTGGCCACACTTACACAAGGGGTATTACATAGTAACACATGGACATACTAACAGATTACCCATCACGTATTTCCCTTAAAATTATTTTGAAATATTGCAGTTTATACCAGTTGGCTGGTGTCACTTACCATTTAGATATTAACAATGTTTTTATAATAACAAATCTTAACCAAGAGGGTACAGACCATCCACAACAGTGAGTCACAAGAAAATAGCAGAGAATCTCGAATACATTTTAGCAATTAAAGGAGAACTGTTATCCCGTTTTTGTAAGTTGCACAAACATGTCTAATTGTTCCTTAACCCCCTGCAAAGCTTTCTGAAGCTTTAAATATAAAAAAAATCAAAAACACATACTTTAAAATCGCCTTATAAAGTCCATACTTGGGCGCCGCCATCTTGGATTCCATCCCTTCCTGTTTCTGCCAAAAACTACAATCCCAGCATGCAATTTCCTGATGCTGGTGACATCACAAGCATTTTCTATTGGCCGCTCGGCACTACAGGGGGAGGGATGCGGAGGCGTGGCCTAACAAACAGGCACGCCTCTGTTAGAGGAGGGAGGCGGGATCGGTAATACAAACTACCTTTATGAATGGATTTTTTTTGTATATTATAAAAAAATTGTTAAAAAATAATAATTGTTTGTAAAAATACTTAATATTTAATTACATTTTTAATTATTATATATGTAATATAACGCTGTTGTTAATGTCGTTATATGTGCATTAATGGTGCTGTGAGTGTGTGTGAATGTCGTTATATGTGCGTGATTGGTGCTGTGAGTGTGTGTGAATGTCATTCTAAGTGCGTGAATGGTGTTGCGGATGCGTGCGAATGTCGTTTTAAAGGGCAACTATAGTGTCCAAATTCAAACTTTTAAAAACCTCATACTATTAAACTATACTTCATCCCATCCATCAACGGATCTCCAAACGAGCGGCCGTTTGCCCGATAAAGTGCCCATTCATGGCACGATTATCGCCGACCTGCGATCACACGTGTGTATAGTAAGCAGGATACGCGTGTACTGGCAAATCAAGGAGAAAGTTCGAAGACATCTCTACCAGTACCCATTTGGATCTGGGATGTAAGGTAAGGATTTTATTACACTACAGAGTGGGGCCAGTAGTGGGGGGAATTATAGTTTTGGGGGTGGACATGCCCTTTAATAAAGTCAATTAATCTTCAATAAACTCTCAGAAACTCGGTAATCAAAATAAAAACTTTTTATCCCATCTCTCTCCACACACATGTAAAAGCCATAAATGAAAGTTATATGGTAACAAACCTTGTATTGTACAGAGCCTGACAGACAGATTCATGTAATTAGCAGGGCTGCATTATTGTAAATTGATTTTATACTGTGATCATTCTAACTCAGACTGGCTACAGGTGTTTTACCTGAATAACCTGTGGCTCTCTATATGTTTTCAAAATACAACCCCAACCTTTCCCTGACTGCCCTCTGCTATTAGAGAGTATCTTTAGGGTAAATGGTGATAGACATAATTCAACTACACCAACAATAACTTTGTTCAAAGCCAGTGAATTTGATCAGGCATGGCAACTAAATTCTGAGAGAACTTTATGAAAACTTTTTTTTTTTTTATACATTAAGCACCAAACAATCATTTATGAGATGGAGCAAAACAGAGAGCAGCCACACTGCAACTACCAGGCACCAAAACTAATGCATTTAGAAAGCTCAGTTAGGCACCAGACATCTGATAGTTGCTATGCTTGCAGAACAAACTAGCAGCTCTGCTACTAAAACAGAACTAGGACTTGCTGAAGGCCTCTGGCTGTTTTATACTGTCTCCTTGGCACACCCCCAACATATGATTGGTCAATAATACAAGAGCCAATCAGATTTAAGATTTGTTTTGGACCAATCAGATTTTGAGGGTGTGTTTATGACACACTATAAAACTTCATTAACTCCTCAGAGCAGCTCAGTTTGTAATCAGCAGTCAAACTAGCAGGTCTTGCCTTTGTATTTAGGTTAGAGATTTGCAAGTAAGTGGCTGGTAATTTAGTTGGACTACAGCAATGAATAATCTTTTGCTCCTAGGTTTATTGTTTATAGTGTCATTGTGTAGCAGTCTGTGAACAGCACATACATGTTGATATAAATGATAAAAATAGATTTTTGTTTGCAGAACCTTAGTTTGCTTTACTTTATTCAAATAGTCTGCAAAATTGTGAGCAAGCCTAATAAATATGCAGTTGCACTACTAGTTCCACCATTCCCTGACAAGCACTCTCAAACAGCATAGGGCAGTTAGGGGTTGTACATGAAATCATGCGTCAAGGCTGTCAGAATCACTGCAGTATAAATACAATCAGGTTGTAATTAACGCAGCCCTGTTACTTACTTTAATTATAAGTGTCCCCCAATTATGAGATGATCTGATAACTGAATATATATCCACTAGCAATTTATTGCTCTAGTGCCCAGAGCAGGGATGTCCAACCTGTGGCCCTCCAGATGTTGGAAAACTACAACGCCCAGTATTCCTTGGTTTCTTCTGCAATGGAGGAATGCTGGGCGTTGTAGTTTTCAAAAATATGGAGGGCTGCAGGTTAGAAATCCCAGACCCAGCTTGGCATAGCCAGGAAAAACCAACTTGGATACCACATTATACAGAAAATGAGTGATTGGATAATGCACGTGAATGGCGGCAACGAAAGAGTTACTATGTTATGTAACATAGTAACTCTTTCGTTGCCGCCATTCCCGTGGCAGGACGCACATAAGTAAAAAGACCTTTCAAATGCAGCAAAAAAAAAATCAAAGTTTATTGCAAGCACTTTCTGTACATTCTCTTAAAGGTAACAGGTATAAAAGGACGTCTATACTGAAACAATAGTTATCTTTAGATATCCAATCTGAACTATCTTCTGCTAGGTGCAGTTTTGCTATAACTGGAATGGACACAGTGTTCATGCAAATCATGTGAAATGCATGATGGGAAATTCCCTCTTCCAATGCTGCCTCTTAGTAATTACTGAGCATGCTTGCCCTTATAGACAGAGCTGAGAATGTGCATAATAGAGCATGCATTTGTCGGCGACAGGGGTTGGGATCATGGGATTTGGCAGGACTGTGGAGCCATCCAGCCCCTTAACTATTTGTTACTTCTTTTGATGATAGAATGAGAACGGTGTATGCTAGAGAGGTGGTTCAGGACTCGTTTTACAGGTAATATCCTTGCCTTTCTTACTAGACCAACTTGTTTTGGGACCACAGTTCTCCTTTAAGGAGCAAAGAAGCTATATGGACCCTACACAATTTTCATTAAAAAGGATGTGTACGCCCTATTTTTCACTCATCTTTCTACTGACTTCAAAGTTTAATTTCCCTTGTTCATCATTTGTAAACAATAGATTTTATCACTATTTCCAGTCTTAAGGTTCGTACACATGTGCGATCGCGGGTGCGGGCCCGCAACGCACAATGTGTATGAACGGCCTTTCGCCCGATAATCTTGACGTGTATGGACACTTTCTTGCCTGCTCTTTAGCAGTTCCAAATCCTCCTACACATCACTTTAACCTTTTGTTTGACAGGCAAGAAATTGGGTATTGCTTGGGAGGAGGGGGGCCCAGTGCTGTTCTTCCTGCTTCATTCTCCTTCCCTTTACTTGTGTTTTTACCCCAGTATTTTCAAAGCATTTTAGTGAGCAGGAAGAAGTCATTGGGAGACTTGCTGTAAACTTGTGTAAGCCTACACACTACACCAGCATGCTTATATATGTCGGGACAGACAAGAAAACTGAAGAAAATAAAGGTACTTTATTTTTATAAGATTTATAAGGAGTAAAGTGAGTTAGGGAGAGTTTTCCCCACAACTCCCTTGCTCATTATGCAAATAAGGGTAAAGAGACTTCTGGGAAATTATAATTTAATTTTGCATTTCTGGTATGTTAATTAGAATTTCCCAGCAGTAAAGACAGCAGTGAGCATGCTCCAACCCTAAACCAAGGCGGCGGCCAGATGATTAGGTGATCAGTGGCTGCCTCCATAAGGCACATACAAAATGGAAGACCACAGTTCCCCTTTAAGAAATGCATTTTACTAAACAGTATAAGTCAGTAGGAGTAGGAGTAAGATAGATATGTAAATGAGTGATAATAGATATATGAAATGTTAGGTGGGCCCCTAAACTAATCCTGGTGGGCCCCAGTTCGACACTGCATTAGCATTACTGTGTTTGAAAATTATTTAAAAACTGTCATTGAGGTTCTTTTTTTAACTGTTTAAAATGGTGCTAATTTTGTCCCAACCAATCAGATCTTATTTAACATTTGAAAGCTAACACCTAATTATTTTTTCTGACACTATTCACTATTACCTTTTAAATAATACATAGCATATTCCTGTCTATTCCATTGTCAGTCTTTTCTTTTTCTAGTTGATTAAACATGCATCTGATTAATAAATATATAATGTGCCGTTCCTTTTTCGATCAAATATTTAATACATTTCATACAGGCAGAGCCAGGCCATTCTTTTAAATTACATACTGTGGATTGCTTTACAGTCCCTGCATTGACCCATTAATATGGGTTGTAGAGGAATATTATTTGCATCTCATATGTCTGCGCAGCTGTAGGAAACACATTCACAGCCATGAACGTTTTCTCTAAACATTTTATAAATGGATGAAAATGGACGCCAGCTCTTTTTTACCCAGAAGTGACCAATGTCAATGCTCCTAGTAATCATTTGAATGGAATAGTCAGCAATTGCTTGAATTGCCCCATAGATAAAGGATTGACCCCCTCCCCATTAAAAGTAACTATAGTGAGGACCTGCACCACTAGGTCTTCCCCCCCCCCCCGGCTTTGTGTTAGTTTGGAAGAAATACTAAAGGTTCGTACACACATCCGATGTGTGCAATGACCCCAGCAACGATACATTTGCGCTGCGAACGACCATTTCAGTCGAGAATCGCACGTGTGTATTTGTTCAGTCGGGGGTCGTTGCTTATTGCCAAATTGTGAGTGTGTACGAACCTTTAGTCTGTGTAGGTCGGGTCCAGGTAGGTCGGGGCTATGGATGCCGTTACCTCCACATGTTGCTTACAGATTGTGATCATAATTGTGATCCTTTTCTTCTAAACAACTGCAAACTCAGCAGTAAGGACCTAGTAGTTATTATTATGGATTTATCATCTTTCCAGACACTTTACAATTACATTAAAACATTTACATCTGGCCCTGCCCCCAAGAGCTTACAATTTAATTAGAGTGCACATAACTGTGCAGTCGCCTATACAATACCATTGCGGTAGTTTACTACCTAATTTACGACTGTAAATTAATGACAATGGTATTGGAAGTGAATATGCCCCATACAACCTATCGGTGTGTTCTTATGATTGTGGGGAAAAGCAGGGGGAATGGAGTATCCCCACACAAGCACATGAAGAACATATACACTCCTGACAGATGTATTTCTAAAGATTCATTATCGGCCAATAATTAAACTTTATTATGATCAGAAAAAGCATGACTTTAATCAGTGTTTATCTCGATGGTGGTATTGCTTTGTGGCCGTGGTGTAAATCGACACTGGGCAATAGTTTTATACTGTATGGTATCTACTTTACGGCCACATTGGGAATTTACGTAGCAGCCACAAAGTGATCTCACCATCAGAAAATGTAATAAATTCTTTATCAGAGGAGGTGAGCTTTTGGGCTAGGTCAAACTAGAGCGTGCATTTTTGCACGTGATTTCGATTAGAATGGAAATACATTTCCGTTTTGTGATCACCATTTTTTATGCGCAAAGGCCTTCTTTTCCATAATGGAAAATGGCAAAAACCCAAGCACAAACGAACCAGAATCAGACACGAAATCGCATCCAATAACGTGTCTGATAATGCGTACGGTCAAGCTTCTCCCTTAAGAGCATGACACGTTAGAGCATGACACATTTTAGTGGAAAATAACTGGTGGAATATTTTAACAACTTTATAAATCCCCCCTTCCCCCACCCTAATGTCTGAACATTATCTTTATCAAAGTGTTTGCAGTCTATTACATTAACTATCATCACTGGGTATTACACTCTCCGATTCTCATTAGATTCAGCAGCTTTTGTCTGCATGAAGGATTCCAGCACCGGCCTGTGAGGGCTCGTTACAGTCTCACATTATATTATTGTATTTTATATAGGGAATCTATTCCTATAGGAATATTTTCCTGTTCTTGGTGTTGAAAATGATGGCTGCCCCAATACAATTCCACATCGATCTCTTCAGTATCTTGTGCATTTTCCATTGGTGTCCCATTGACAATCCTCCCCTGCTAAATAGACTTTACTTTGCCATGAATGTAAAGTTCCTCCTATGGCAAACAGGATATTAATATTAGCGAGGAGCTCAGATATCCCATGTGGTGTAAACAAATGAGTCACACACCTGCAGCCGTCTGTTCACAACATTAGAATTGATGTTACTTGCTCAGTGTTGAAACTCATCAGCCCAAATCACACCCACCCACGCACAGAGCGATAAGCGACGAGCCCAAATAGTGTCACCCACACACTTTCCTATCAGTGAAAAAAACAGACTCACAGACCAAAATATTAAAGCAAAATATCAGACAGCAGGGCGGCTATTCCAATTCCCATTACTCTGATGTCACATGTTATTCTGATGAATATAAACTTATAATAATAAATATACATAAGCGCCAGTTGTGCCTGTACAATATCTTATACAATATCACAATAAATGTCCAAGTTTTCCCTTATCATTTAGCAAGGTGCTGTATGTACAGTGGATACAAGAATATTTTTCCATTTTCTATGGCACTGAAAACTGTATTTGTGCTGATGGCAGCGCTTGTTCTTTTAATCTTGTTTCTCACCAGCCATTGTCGCCTTTTCACCCAGAGTAATAAGAATTGTGAGAAGCAATTTCCAATCATAAAGATTTTCCCTTCTGTTTTAGGAAACTAAATGCTAGCGATCTGTAATTGCCAAGAGCAGTATTAGGCACGGCATATATTTTTTAGATTTCACAATACATAGGGCATGCTAGAATTACCTTTAATATACACAGTGATAAGATATACCTAAACAACACCTGACAATACAACAAATATTTACCAACAGAATGGCGCGTGCGTGCGTGTGAGATAATGGTATAAGGGTGTACTCCTCCGTATAATGTCCATGTGCCCGGGTGCTTCCTACAGCAATAAGTAGAAAGTGAGAGACAGGAGCACTCCAGGGACTTTTTTAACTTTATTGGAATTATATACACAGCTCGACGTGTTTCAACCAACTCGTGGTCGTCGTCAGGATACGTATCCTGACGATGACCACGAGTTGGTTGAAATGTGTCGAGCTGTGTATATAATTCCAATAAAGTTAAAGGGGAACTGTGGTCTTCCATTTTGTATGTGCCTCATGGAGGCAGCCATTGATGACCTGATCATCTGACCGCTGCCTTGGTTTAGGGTTGGAGCATACTCACTGCTGTCTTTTCTGCTGGGAAATTCTAATTAACATACCAGAAATGCAAAATCAAATTATAATTCCCCAGAAGTCTCTTTTCCCTTATTTGCATAATGAGCAAGGGAGTTGTGGGGAAAACTCTCCCTAACTCGCTTGACTCCTTGTAAATCTTATTTTTCAAAGCCCAGAATGAATAAAAGCTATATGTTTACACATGAATACTAAATATATATATATATAGACAGTGGTATGCAATATATTTGATTGATTTTATAAATATATATATATATATATATATAAAGTAATTTGACCAGAAAAAAAAAGAAAATCAGTTTTCTAGTTCATTAATTTAAAAAATGTAAGATATAAAGATTTTTTGATAGGGCCTGCTCTAAAATAACATAAATAGAGAATTATCCAGCAGCAGCACTGTTTTAATACTTATTACCAAATAATGAGGATCTAAGGCTCACCGGAGCTGGAGGGAGCTCGTTGAGCCTACCCAGCCAGATATATACTAGACCAACAGTCAACTGTTGTAGCCTTTATGCCTAAATACAAGACTACAACTTATCAGCATAGCTGCTAAGCCAAACTAAGCTAAAATTTAGATCTCTTGCATTTTATAGTGTCTCCCAAACACACCTTTAAAATTTGATTGGTCTGATTTAAATCTTGAATCTGATTGGATCTTGGGTATTGGACAATCCTATACCCCACCCCTAAATCTGATTGGTCCAATACCCTCGATCCAATCAGATTCAAGATTTAAATTAGACCAATCAGATTTTAAAGGTGTGTATGGGAGACACTATAAAATGCAAGAGATCTGAATTGCAGCCTAGTGGTGGATTAGCTGCTGTACTGCTAAATTGTAGTTAGGCATAAGGGCTACAAAAGATAGCTGTTAGACTAGTATACACCTGGCTAGGTAGGCTCCATGAGCTACCTTCAGCCCTGGTGAACCTTAGATCCTCCGTATTTGGAGGATCTAAGGTTCACGGAGACCAGGCGATCCAGGATGCCTGGCGCCTTATGAACTGTTTTAAAGGGGAACTGTGGTCTTCCATTTTGTATGTGCCTTATGGAGGCAGCCATTGATCACCTGATCATCTGACCGCTGCCTTGGTTTAGGGTTGGAGCATGCTCACTGCTGTCTTTACTGCTGGGAAATTCTAATTAACATACCAGAAATGCAAAATTAAATTATAATTCCCTAGAAGTCTCTTTACCTTTATTTGCATAATGAGCAAGGGAGTTGTGGGGAAAACTCTCCCTAACTCGCTTGACTCCTTGTGAATCTTATTTTTCAAAGCCCAGAATGAATAAAAGCTATATGTTTACACATGAACACCAAAACTAAATAAAGGCAGTGGTATGCACTATATTTGTTGTTTTTATAAAATATGGCTGTATATATTTGAACTATTTTAGAAGGTATTTGTCAAGAAAAAAAAAATCAGATTTCTGGCCCAATAATTAAAAAAATGATAAGAAAAAAATATTTTTTTTTCTTCTCTAAGATAACATAAATAATTAACTACATGGCAGTAGTGCTATTTTAATACTTGTCACCAAATACCGAGGATCTAAGGCTCAACAGAGCTGAAGGTAGCTCATGGAGCCTACCCAGCCAGGTGTATACTAGTCTAACAGCTATCTTTTGTAGCCCTTATGCCTAACTACAACTTATCAGTACAACAGCTAATCCAACACTAGACTGCAATTCAAATCTCTTGCATTTTATAGTGTCTCCCATACACACCTTTAAAATCTGATTGGTCTAATTTAAATCTTGAATCTGATTGGATCGAGGGTATTGGACCAATCAAATTTAGGGGTGGGGTATAAGAGTTGGCCAATACCCAAGATCCAATCAGATTCAAGATTTAAATCAGACCAATCAGATTTTAAAGGTGTGTTTGGGAGACACTATAAAATGCAAGAGATCTAAATTGCAGCTTAGTTTGGCTTAGCTGCTATACTGATAAGTTGTAGTCTTGTATTTAGGCATAAAGGCTACAACAGTTGAATGTTGGTCTAGTATATATCTGGCTAGGTAGGCTCAATGAGCTTCCTTCAGCTCTAGTGAGCCTTAGATCCTCATTATCTGGTAATAAGTATTGAAACAGCACTACTGCTGGATAATTCTCTATTTATGTTATTTTAGAGCAGGCCCTATCAAAAAATCTTTATATCCTACATATTTTTAATGAACTAGAAAACAGATTTTCTTTTTTTTCTGGTCAAATTCCTTTATATATATATATATATATATAGTTATTTATGAAATCAATCAAATATATTGCATACAACTGCCTATATATATATATATATATTTAGTATTCATGTGTAAACATATAGCGTTTACCCATTCTGGGCTTTGAAAAATAAGATTTACAAGGAGTCGAGTGAGTTAGGGAGAGTTTTCCCCACATCTCCCTTGCTCATTATGCAAATAAGGGAAAAGAGACTTCTGGGGAATTATAATTTGATTTTGGATTTCTGGTATGTTAATTAGAATTTCCCAGCAGTAAAGACAGCAGTGAGCATGCTCCAACCCTAAACCAAGGCAGCAGTCAGATGATCAGGTGATCAATGGCTGCCTCCATAAGGCACATACAAAATGGAAGACCACAGTTCCCCTTTAAGGATGCTATCTGGATAGCCAGGAATTGCCTGGTCCTAAGAAGGGAGAGGATGTCCATTTTGGACTGCCGCAAGCTAATCCATAGCTTGCTCAGAGACTATTCCATTATGGACAGAGTGGAGGAAGAAGACGGCGATTAATTGTTTTCTACCTCCCCCCTCCTTTCCCTTTGTGTCTGTTTTTAAATAAAGCTTCGGGCAAATGTCTCCCCCACCCTCACACCTCCTTTCCTTCCCCCTCACACTGAGGCTTTGTTTAATTGTGTAACAATGTTAAGTGTTGAATGTGCAATGCTGCCCCCTAGCCCAAATCCCCCCCTGATGTTTCACCCCTTGTTGTTTTGTTATGTAAATGTTCCCAGCCCCGGCCCATCCCACACCTCCCCCAGCATTACCCCTGTTAGACCTGTCATTGAAAGAACGTATAGTCATGAATGAGTGATGCAGGACCAATTGTATTTGTTGTATTAACATAAAAGGTTGTGCACCGCATGAGTGTTTGTGTATTGTTACCAGCCTGTGCTGCGACACAGTACACGGTATGAATGTTTGTTTTATATATTTTTTATGACAAATAAAGAATATTTTAAATCAAAAAATAAGGGCTACAAAAGATAGCTGTTAGACTAGTATACACCTGGTTGGGTAGGCTCCATGAGCTACCTTCAGCCCTGGTGAGCCTTAGATCCTCCGTATTAGGTGACAAGTATTAAAACAGCACTACTGCCATGTAGTTCTCTATTTATGTTATATTAGAGAAGGACTAAAAAATATTTTTTTCTTATAATTTTTTTAATTATTGGGCCAGAAATCAGTTTTTTTTTTTCTTGACAAATACCTTCTAAAATAGTTCAAATATATACAGCCATATTTTATAAAAGCAACAAATATCGTGCATACCACTGCCTTTATTTAGTTTTGGTATTCATGTGCAAACATAGCTTTTAGTCATTCTGGGCTTTGAAAAATAAGATTTACAAGGAGTCAAGCGAGTTAGGGAGAGTTTTCCCCACAACTCCCTTGCTCATTATGCAAATAAGGGAAAAGAGACTTCTGGGGAATTATAATTTAATTTTGCATTTCTGGTATGTTAATTAGAATTTCCCAGCAGTAAAGGCGGCGGCCAGATGACCAGGTGATCAATGGCTGCCTCCATAAGGCACATACAAAATGGAAGACCACAGTTCCCCTTTAAGCACTAGCACTTTGACATGCATGGATCGTTTTGATGATGTCACCATTGGAGGAGGGGTGAATGTGTTTAAATTTGGAATTGTTTGTATCACAATTGATATGAGGCTTGAGAAAGGGACCTAGGAGGGTACCGAAACGTTGCCTACACAGTGATGTATTAAATAAATGTTTTTTTGATGAAGAAATCCTGAGAGTGCGTTGAATCTACATACTTACCTATGTGAATATTTGATCCACACAACAGCACCCAGGTGTGATATCAGAGGGTGGTGGAGAGAGTGCCTGTGACTATTCACTATTCAATATATATATATATATAAAGGAATTTGACCAGAAAAAAAAGAAAATCAGTTTTCTAGAGCCTGCTCTAAAATAACATAAATAGAGAATTATCCATAGTTTTAATACTTATTACCAAATAATGAGGATCTAAGGCTCACCAGAGCTGAAGGGAGCTCGTTGAGCCTACCCAGTCAGATATATACTAGACCAACAGCCAACTGTTGTAGCCTTTATGCCTACATACAAGACTACAACTTATCAGTATAGCTGCAAAGCCAAACTAAGCTGCAATTTAGGTCTCTTGCATTTTATAGTGTCTCCCAAACACACCTTTAAAATCTGATTGGTCTGATTTAAATCTTGAATCTGATTGGATCTTGGGTATTGGACCAATCCTATACCCCACCCCTAGATCTGATTGGTCCAATACTCTCGATCCAATCAGATTCAAGATTTAAATTAGACCAATCAGATTTTAAAGGTGTGTATCAGGGACACCATAAAATGCAAGAGATCTGAATTGTAGCTTAGTGTTGGAATAACTGCTGTACTGATAAGTTGTATTTAGGCATAAGGGCTACAAAAGATAGCTGTTATACTAGTATACATCTGGCTGGGTAGGCTCCATGAGCTACCTTCAGCCCTGGTGACCCTTAGATCCTCTGTATTTGGTAACAAGTATTAAAACAGCGCTACTGCCATGTAGTTCTCTATTTATGTTATATTATAGAAGGACTAAAAAATATTTTATTTATTGGGCCAGATTTTTTTTTTCTTGGCAAATACCTTCTAAAATAGTTCAAATATATACAGGCATATTTTATAAAAGCAACAAATATAGTGCATACCACTGCCTTTATTTAGTTTGGGTATTCATGTGTAAACATATAGCTTTTATTCATTCTGGGCTTTGAAAAATAAGATTTACAAGGAGTCAAGCGAGTTAGGGAGAGTTTTCCCCACAACTCCCTTGCTCATTATGCAAATAAGGGTAAAGAGACTTCTGGGGAATTATAATTTAATTTTGCATTTCTGGTATGTTAATTAGAATTTCCCAGCAGTAAAGGCGGTGGCCAGATGATCAGGTGATCAATGGCTGCCTCCATAAGGCCAATACAAAATGGAAGACCACAGTTCCACTTTAACTTTAGACTAGTCACTAGCCACATTGCTTTCTATAAGATCTCCAGTCCCTTGTTATGCCAAAACCAGAGTTGCCTCCCCCCAAGACTGCAGTTTTAATAGCTTAAAGGGTCACTATACTCACTGAAACTACTTTACATTTTCTGTCATTAAATTATTAAAGGGCATGTCCACCCCTTTCACTAACTTTTTTCCAAATAATAGTTTACCTTCTCCCAGCCCCAACCGCTATAAATGATTTGTTAAAAAGGGCCCCGATAGTTACTAACCTTCCCTCTATCCCCTGCCGCACAGTCCCGGCCCTCTGCTTGCATAGAACCGCAAGTAAGAGGTGGGATACCGCATCTGTAATTGGCAGCCAACCACGGACACTGCTGCTGCACAGAACGCCGGAGGATAGAGGGATAGTAAGTAACTATCGGGGCACTTTCTAACAATTCATTTCTAGCTGTTGGGGCTGGGGTAAACTATTATTTGCCAAAGGGAAATTACACTAGGGGGAGGGAACGCAAAACGGAAGGGAGAGGGAGGGGGGGCTGCAGTGCACATGCCAAACTTCTCCCGGAGGGGAGACAGGAGGCAGAGTCCTATATGGTGGGCAGTTTTGGGGACTTTGGGGGGGACTACAGGAGAACCATATGGAGCTGGGATGTGAGGTAAGGATTAAGCTACACTACACAATGGGGCCAGTAGTGGGGGGGATTATAGTTTTGGGGGTGGACATGCCCTTTAAATAAAAAACATTGACACTTTTATTTGGCTACTACCCTGGCAGAACTTACCTTTTCCCTCTCCTTGCTGCACCACTTTAAAAAGACAGGAATCCTTATCAGCCAAAGAGCAATCAGTTATTACCAATCTAGTTCCTGTAGCCTTCATGTTTTCATACAATATAATTATCTTGGCTGTGTTTTCTAATTTATGCAAAGACTTGTGCAGTGGTGTAACTAGGAATCACTGGTCCCCCAGCAAAAATCTGATGGGGCCATATCCATGCTTTTTCAGTGCTTGTGCTCCTACATTGGTTTTCTGGGAGGAGGCTGTATTTGTCGTTTGAAGACTAAGAAGATGCCCCCCCCCCTGCTGTTTCAGGGTCTGCTCTCCTGGTAGTTACTCCCCTGTTATTAGGGAACCAAAATTACTAAAGCCAGCCCTGCTCCACTGTAATCTCGTTCTTTACCCTGGCCCTGAGAGTGAGGGGCAGAAAGAACAGAAGGAAAAGGTAATGTCTGCCAGGGTATTAGCCATATTTAACAATCCAACTTTGCAATAGACCAAACTTAAAATTACACTGTACATGCCCTTTAAATAATATTTTGATCACATTGCCACCTATTTAATTAAATGTAAATTCGCAGATCTACGTACTGACTGTGCAATACTGTATGTGGCACATTGGGTATTTTCACCTTTACACAACCTCTTGTTTTTTACACCAGGCTCTTATTTATTCAGAAATGGAGATTCATTAACTTAAACTATGAGCAGGAAGAAAGGGAAGGATATTGTTTTCTCTAGCCAAAAACTTCTTATTGACCTATTGACATTAAGGATGCCTGACGGCTAAAAAACATGCAGTAGTACAGGACAGAACTATGAGAATAATGAGGCTACTGTGTTCATCACATCTGGGATTTATCTCCAACTAGCTTGTCAATCAATGGTGCACAGACATCCCTAAAGGAGAAGTTCAACCTAAAACTTGAACATCAGAAACTGCAATTGAAAATGATATATCTCTTGTCTTTCTATGATAAACTAGTCTCAGGTGGCACCTGCTCCCTTAATAGATGTCTAAGATGTGCACTGTAGATCGTGGTAGTGTATGTGTGTTGTGGTGAGGGGTGGCAAGGGAATGGAATTTTATGGTGGTGCTGCCTCTCTTTGATGCCAATAACATCTTTCAGTACTGTAAGACCCCCTTTCACTTTCAATTTTACCCCCCATCTCTCCATTTAGAAAAATTCGCTGATTTTCTTTCTCAACTCACACAACCAGATCAAATAAAACACTATTTCCTAGTTTAGAGTTGAATGGGTTCATGTCAAATTACCAGTGGGACTTCTACTTTTACTAATCTTGAACTATATGGGAGAGGCGAATGATCTCCAAGACCCTTGAATATAAAACCCGGTGTAGGCTCAGGTCCTGCAAACCTAAAATGATCATGATCATCTTGAGTTATGCTGTGCTCATTTGTAGATATCCTCAGAGCCATACGTAGCCATGTACACCAGTAATGTGGATAGCTCATCATGTAGCAGGTAACTAATTAGAAAAGCCAATTGCATAATGCATAATTTATTTACTCTTGGTTGCATCCACCTTATTGCAAAAAGGCACATAAAATATCTCTAAAACATTGCAAAATAATAATAAAAGTTTATGGACAACATTTTCTTACTTATAGAATTCTTAGTGCTTCATTCCCCTTTTAAAGGGGAACTGTGGTCTTCCGTTTTATATGTGCCTTATGGAGGCCGCCATTGATCACCAGATCATCTGACATGCTGTCAAAAAGCACTGCTGTCTTTACTGCTGGGAAATTCTAATAAACATACCAGGAATGCAAAATCAAATTATAATTCCCCAGAAGTCTATTTTCCCTTATTTGCATAATGAGTAGCAATTGATTTCTCTCCTCCTATAGTGGGCAGTGTGCTTGTAGTCAGAGCCATTTTTAGACATAGGCCACCTAGGCAAAGAACTAAGGTGTCTATGTTGATCCAGGGCGCCCATTCTTCTCCCTGGCATCTCCCTGTCAGCTTTTACTTGCTGTGTTAGATCTGCTCTCCTTGTTCAGGTGTAACATCTAGTACACGAGCCATCTAGTACAGGTGGCAAAGAACTAAGGTGCCTATGTTGATCCAGGGCGCCCATTCTTCTCCCTGGCATCTCCCTGTCAGCTTTTACTTGCTGTGGTAGATCTGCTCTCCTTGTTCAGGTGTAACATCTAGTACAGAGCCTGAACTCCACACACTCTACATAGCAACAAATGTTGCAATTGGCAAATGAAGTGAAGGTAAAGGAATCCCATTTACTTAAAATGCCAGGTAAAAGCTGCTGCAGACTTTATAACAGTGGCCCCTGTATGTATATCATGTCAATACTGGCAGCTGAAAGGGTTAAAGATAATATGCTTCTTGTGCAAGTCATTCTGAATTGAGAAAGCCAGTCGGATGACTAGCGAAACGTCTTCAAGAACTACATTTCAAGTCCAGTTGATCTAATTGAATACAACAGATATGGTTAAAGATAATACTCTGCTGGCACTGCAAGTGTTAATAGGAAAGTCTGTTGTCATTGAATGGTTCATGGTAATACTCTTCTGGCACTGAAAGTGTTAATGGCAATACTATGGGGAAGTCTTCTGGCACCGAAGGGTTAATAGCAATTCTCTGGAAAGGTGCTGGCACTGAAAGTATTAATAGTAAAGTCTGCTGGCACTAAAGGGTTAACGGTAATTTCTGCTGGTACGAAATTATTAATGCCAATATTCTTGGAAAAGCACTGAAAGAGTAAAACGTCTCAGATCTCACCAAATTTCCTTGTTCTGCCCTACCCGGCTGGAAACAATTTCTGGGGAGAACACTGGTGCCACATACCGCACATCCACTGAAACCTATCCTGTCCTTCCAATCAGTATTTAATTTGTGGCCAGTGTCAAAAGTATGTATACACGCCCGCCTCACCTGGTACAGCGTGTGCTTCTTACCAACTAGTAAAGCGGTTCCACTATAAAGAACAGTCGCAGTAGACCGTGTCAGAAACAGAAGGAGGAAACCCAGCTGTAGTTTGACAGGCCAAGTTTTTTTAGTAGATGGAAGAGCGCCTAAAATGGCTAGAAACGGCCCTGCTTGTAGCCTATGGAGATATGTCCACCAATCACAAGGGTTTTGCATAATAGTTAAAATAGCACTTTTTATTAATTAAACATGCAGAATCAGGTAAACATGCAAACAAGATTTGCAAGTCCCACCTGGGATTCTGGGATTTTACATTAACCCTTTCCCTTCTTCTATAGACATCAGTACTACATGATCTAATATTGTTGTGTGCAAGTAGCATGTTGATGTCAGATTGAATTAGTTTATCAATAGTATATATATATATATATATTTATATATATATATCATATACATACCATATGGATATTAAAAGACAAAAAATCAGCAGCACCTAGGGCCATATTTATAAACGCACGGTAGCCGTAAATGTACTAAAAAGCGATACCGTGTCTTTATAAATATGACCCCTATAATTATGTTCCTTTAAAGGCAAGGGTGTGAATCTCTTAAAGGGATGCCCAATGTCCTAACACAATCTATGGTAATACATACTGGCCACAGACCAGTTTTCTCAAGAATATAAAGGCTTTTATCAATAAATGCTTACATATATAACAGCAACGTTTATTGATAAAATAATTCAGAAAACTGGTATGCAACTCAAATTTGTCTTCCTATATATATATATATATATATTGTATAAATACAGAGAGATACAAGATTATCATCAGGGGAGGACTGGCCCAGTAGGCTGAGGGGCAAATGCCCCCTGGTTTAGTCTCCTATTTAGAATTCGGGCTGCCACAAAAGCTATTAGTAAGTTACGCTTTTAAACGGCACAGTGTGCACCACTAGCTCTAACATATGCAAGGAACAGAAGATTCCTCCTCTGCTGTTGAATTTTTTTACTGACACTAGTAGCTGACATGCACCACAGCCTAAACCTAAAGGATCTATAAGAATGATAGGTCAGTAATGAGGTTTTGGAGACACTATCTCAGTTTAAACCTTAACTAGTTGCTGCCTGCCTTGGCTGACATGCTAAAACATAATTGGGGGGATAGGGGTAGCATTTGCTTATCTATAAGACTACCTTCAAACTCCTGCCAGCACATTGAAGGAAGCTGAGAGCAGAGCAATATATTGGGATCTCTGGGATATAATCACATTCATTATCAGTCAGCCCTCTAGTTTATTAGCCAGTGTAAGTCATCCCTCCAGTTCATTAGCCAGTGTTATCAGACATCCAGATCATCCCCCAGTGTTATCAGCCCTCTATATCATTACCCAGTGTAGTCAGCCCTTCAGATCATTACAAAGTGTTATCAGCCCTCCAGATCATCACACTGGGTAATGATCTGGAGGGCTGACTACGCTGGGTAGTCAGCCCTCCAGATCATTACCCAGTGTATTCGGCCCTCCAGATCATTACCCACTGTTATTAGCCCTCCAAATCATTACCCAGTGTAGTCAGCCCTCCAGATCATTACCCACTGTTATCAGCCCTCCAGAGCATTACCCAGTGTTATCATCCCTCCTGATCATTACCCAGTGTTCAAAATAAAAGTGTGTAGTATAGAGCAACCAAAAACTCAGACAACCCCACAGGTATTGCTATAAACAAATGTGCATTTACTGTGCACACCACGACATGTTTCGGACAGTCTAGGTCCTTTCTCAAGTGTGCAATTTTGCACACTATTTTGAATTTATGTCCAGGAACAGACATCTGGGCAACCAAAGTCTATAGATGTGGTGTGCTGAATTGCATTTACATCACCCAGTGTTATCAGTCCTCCAGATAATTACCCAGTGTAGTCAGCCCTCCAGATCATTATCCAGTGTTATCATCCATCCAGATCATTACCCGGTGTTATCAGCCCTCCAGATCGTTACCCAGTATTATCAGCCCTCCAGATCATTACCCAGTGTTATTAGCCCTTCAGATCAGTACCCAGTGTTAAGTCTTACCCACATCATACACTTAAAAATTTTGCAGGCAACCATGTAAAATGGGAATAGTAGCCTTAAAAATGGGCATAACTTAAAGTGTGTGTGACCTTAGCAAAGTGGGCATAGTCAAAAATGTTGCTATCTACCATGAAAGGGCCACTTGGTTGTATTTTCCCCACAGAAAAGAAGTTTAAAATTTAGTTTTGGGGGTGGACATGCCCTTTTAAAAACAAAAAACCCTTCTGTTCTTCCAGTATTTATCTTGTTAAAAATGCAGCTTTGCCATCATGCACAGTCTGTATTGCAAATCTTGAGCAATTGAAGCCGACTCTTCTTACCACATATCCTTGCACCGCCTCTCCTCGTTCTTTTTTTTCTTATGGGTGCATCACTAGGAGGGATGGGGGGAATATCAATCTGTATTGGACTTGGACTATAATTGTCCATCTGTAATGGTTTGGACTATAATTGTTCTATGAGCATTACTGATGGATTAGATCGTGGATCCGAACCCGGTTCTGTGTGGGGGATTTCCGTGATCCGTAAAATCGTGGATCTAGTGGATTTCTGCTTTGTAGATTTTTTTTAAACCGCGTTCGAATTTTTTTTTAAAATGAGGTCCCAGATAATGAAGAGCAGGAGCCTGGCTGTGAGTGAAAAGGTTTCCGCCTCTTACCTCTGAGAGGTTTCTGGCTTGCCCACTGCAGCCCTTCCCCCACCCCCTCCCTCTCGATCCCTGTTTGCTGCCCTGTGCCCTAGCATTGCTGTAGTGTAGTGGACCCTATCCAACCCCCTACCGCCATATTTGTTTGCAAAAAAAAGAATCAGTAATGTACTTACAGAATATCAAACAAATTTACAGAGCCTTGTTCCCCCGGCATTCTGCACTGCCGGCAGCCACGTCTGAGACTGCCTCTCAGCCAATCACGGACACGGCTGCCAGTCCGACTCCCTGCTTACAATTTCAGTTTTTGTAACTTCATTCCAGCCGCGCAGGGCAACACGTGAGGAATGACAGAAAGGTAGGGGTGGTTCCACAGCATTCAATGTGCTCTACAGTAATAAGGCTAATTATAGTTTGGGGAGTGGACATACCCTTTAAATAGGAAGGTACCTTTACCCTACATCTTTGGGCAGTGTGGTTCTTCCTGGTGTTTGGCCTCCCAACAAAAGACTTCTCGGAATAAAAATGTTTCCTAACAAATGTGTCTATAATGAGAGTGAGTTGCTTTGATCTGCAGATTTCACATGGGAAGCACAGCTAATAACATATAATTAATAAAATATAAAAATAGCATCATACATCTACCCCCTTCGGGGTAAAACTTATTAGTAGTGAAATTTTCAATCTAACCTTTTAGTTTCACTTAGTTGATTTTACCACTAACCATCTCTAGAGCCAACTAGATCATGTTAATTAGAGCTGCTTACATATTAATATAACAAAACTGCATAATAAAATACCCTAAGCGATAGCGAAACAAAATTAGAAACAGCAATTAAACTAAATTATTGTAAAAGATCAAAAAGCTAATTAAAAACCATAAATAAAACACTGTATTTACAGGAATTCCAACAAATCTTTTGATAATTATATTGAAGGCTTTTTGAAAGTATAAACTTGTGTTAAGTCCCTAGATAGCCAGAAAGGAAGTGATAGTAAATTATTTACATCTAATAACACGTTTTTGTTTACTTATAACCCAGAAAATGCTGTTTTAAAGGTACGGTGTATTTTTAAGCGATTCCAACAAGCAAGGATTTGTAGATGCAATAAAGATCTTTCAGTTTAAAATCCCAATGCCATGTAGCATATCAAATCCTAAACAATTCTTAATAATATGTACAAAAAGGCACAGAAGTACAACAAAGCTAGCCATACATGGATTCAATTCTGTAATTTAAACCTATTTACCTTTCTGATCTATAGACTATTTGTCAGAAACAAATATTTTCAATTCATTCCAACCACAACATGTATGGCGAGTTTTGTTCCACCCCTGGTGTTGGAAATCTGCAGAACCGAAAACATTGAAATTCAACAGCAAATTTCGCCATTGATTTTCACCAGCACTAAATTTCGATAAAGTTTTGCTGGATCTACAAAATGTGAAAAATGACAGTTTTGACTTAAAACCAGGTTCATTTCGAAATGCTAATTTATGTTTATTTGCAGTCTCCGGTGTTGATTTTGTATATATACAGGAAAGAATTAGACGTAGTCCAACAAGACCCCAAACAGCACTCTGTATATAACTTTTCACACACGCAGACTCCTTACAGTAAATATAGATGTATAGTGACACACACATAGATTTATAGAAAACAGATTAAAAGAAAACAGATCTAAAACTAAATAAATATTACTAAAAATCGTGCATTCCCCATATGAAAGTTGTATTGCTAAAAAGTCAATCTCCACACAAAAGGTCAGTGACTATGATGAGGGCAAGTTGACCGAACCCCAGGTGAAGAATGTGGGAGCAGCAGAGCCAGTATCGGGAGGTTATCCAGGAAATACCACAGAGAGCTGAGGACAATCTTTCAGTTTATATTTTCCTTATATTGAGGAGCCGTGAGTATGTTGGTGTTCTGGGTGAGATATTTTAGCTTTTGGCTATGACCCACTTATATTTTGGAGTCCCGGTAGGTATCCCTTTTTGGTCCCAGTTACAGCACTTCAGCTGGATCACTTGGTAGCCTACTTGGTAGCAGCGGACGCTCATCCAATATCTATATTTTTGCTTAACAAATAACAAGCGATCAGGCCCATGTATGGTCGGGCTGGAGCCAGGATGAATGGGGTTTGATTGCTTGCCCTCTTCATAGTAACTTACTGCTGACCTTTTGTGTGGGGATTGACTTCTTAGCGATATGACTTTCATATTGAGGACGCCCGTTTTTTAGGTATATTTATGTCTAATAAAGTTTATGTTTTCTATTAATCTAGGTGTACGTCACTATGTATATATATAGATCAATGATGGCGAACCTTTTAGAAACCGAGTGCCAAAACTGCAGCCCAAAACCCCCCTATATATTGCATAGTGCCAACACGATTGTTTAACATGAATACTGAGGTTTTACTTCAGAAAAAAACAACTCAAAACAGATAGACACAGTAGTTAGAATTGATAATAGATTAACATTGAATGTTGTTTGCACAATACATTTTGATACAATGATGTAGTGTGCTCCTCTCACTTTGGTTTGAGGTTGGATCAACCCCAGGGGGGTGTTTGAAGGATTGCACCTACTGATTATTGCCAATTGCCTGCCTTGGTGTGCTAGAGTGAATCTATTCTTGATTTGTTACCCGAATGGCCATGTCTCTCTGCCTTTCTGGTAACAAACTCTGGGGAATTCTGCTGTGCATGAGTGCCCACAGAAAGGGCTCTGAGTGCCACCTCTGGCATACGTTCCATAGGTTCGCCACCACTGATATAGATTGTAAGAGTTCTGCGGGTATGAGAAGTTATAGATTAACTGGGCCTCAAGTGTTAGAGTGCTGTTCGGGGTCTTATTGGTCTATGTCTAATTCTTTCTATTATATATTTCATATATCACCCCTAGAACATCCTTATTTAGGTTACACAGGCCATTGTATATTTAGAGTGTGCTTCCCCTCTTTGTTTTGTTTTACTGTGTTGATTTTGACATGTCACAATGCCTTTAATTTACTTTTTATGAAGTGTACGTGATGCCCGGAGTCCCAGAGTAAACCTTCAGTGCCTATACCCCAATCTACAGCTGCTGTCTTCACCTATAGACAAGCCCCCGATCATCAGGAGACTTGTCGCGCCTCACTGTACACGGTTACCCCCAGGTCTTAGAGCGCAAGTTATAGACACTGAGGCCAGGTATACTCTGGAAAACCAGAACACCTATGGAGCTGGACAGGAACTGGAGGACAAGCACAGGACAAATAGTACAAGGATAACAATGAGAAGAGCAATGAACAAGAATAATGAGGAGAACAATGAAAAGAACAATGCTAGGCTACAAGAACCAGACTTTGGCTACTAATAAATAGCAGGGACCACTAACTTGACTAACCAAAATTATAACAGGCAAAGAGTACAAGGCAGGAAAGGGTGTATATAGAGCAGAGGAACCAATGGGGATATAGGAAAGACCGAACCAGATATTGATTGGCCCATTCAAACCAAATTGGATCTCCTCTGCCCCCCATGGGAACTACAGGAGCGGAGGAGATAAGAGGAGACTCCGCAAGATGATGTCATCCGACGTAGATGCACACGCCTGAGATCCCCGACCCGAGTGAGGAGACCCGCTGCGGAAATGTGAGGCAGGTAAGTGCTGACAGTGTATTTCGAGTTTCATATACCAGTATTAAGGCAGTAAAGATCCAGGCCTCCTCTACACTGAGGTAGTTGGGGCCATATTTATACAAAAAGAAGGGTTGGTGTCTTTGCAAAGCCTTTACAGTCAATCACATTCTCCTGTCATTCTACCTCACACTCTTCCTTGTGGTAACTCCTGACTCTTACCTGATGCTATTCATCGCTTTTGGACCCTATTTGTTAACCAAATCTCATTAACTAGCATGTCCCTCATTTCACATACACATAGTCCAGTCATCTATCCCTAAATTCATTAATGGTTAACATTCACTTCCTTTGGCAAAACAAAAAAAAATACAATTATCAACTTTTAATAGTTATAAGGGATTAAATTATAATATAAAAACAGATGAAGGAACGTAAACATATTTTTCCTCTATCATTAAAAAAAATCCAAATAGTATTTTTTAAAACAAGGTTTTCAGTTCTGAACCACCCATAAGGTTGGAGAGTAAGGCACTTAAAAATGAATTTGCTCTCCAATGAATTTAATGATTTGATGTCATTTCCATTATGCCAATTGTAGAATAGATTTTATTACTGGCTACAGATTTCAGTCCATTAGTTTAAAGTGTTTGGTTTCCAATGATGTGTTTCATATTCCTTTTTTCATGCTGTTGATTAAGTCCTTCCATTTAATTGTAGTCTATGTACACAAACACACCATAACGAGAGTTCAGTATTATATACACACACCATAACGAGAGTTCAGTATTCTATATATACACACCATAACGAGAGTTCAGTATTCTATATCCAAAGGTGTCCTCTGTTCGGAGCATATTATTATAGTATGGAAAGTGTCCACATTTTTACTTTGAGAATCGTAGCCCCAGAAAAATATTTTTTGTCATGGTTCAAGTAGAATGCAACATGGCCACTTACCTAGATTACTAGATATTCAGAAAATATCCGGTGCACATCTAGAAACCCTCATAGGCGTTTTTTTCTCTACATGGGAATATTGAGAAAGATAAGGTTGGGATTGGTATGCAAATTAATATTAAACTAAAGCCACTGGAAAATTTAATGTTACTAGATTATATGTTTTGCAATAATTGTCAAATGGTGTGTTATACCAATGCCTTACATTGAAACGATCTGTCTGCAGTTATGTGATATATTATTAAACACCTTCAGTTCCATGTCGTTACAGTCTTGACACTTGGGCGGGGTTACAATGCAGGGATTTATGTTATTGTAGGTGGTTTTAGTGAGATTTTCCTTTTATTCCTATGTGCTAATGAAATCAGCTACAACGGTTGTATGTGTTATATATGTATGGAACCAACTAACCTTATGAAGTGGACAATGCATGATATGTGGGGTTTAAATTGAACAGCCATCAGTAGTAAAATGATAATCTATATCATTGTAGATGATATTATCCAAGAGGACGCAATCCCAGCCCTATTCTGGAATCTGTTGAATCAATGTATCAACACATTGTTTCTGTTTTCAATAATTTCTTTGTACAGATTTATAGTTTAATAAATCGGGTGCTGCACTTTTGAATGGTGTTTTGGTTCTTTGTTAGAATATGATAATATATTAATGACAAGTGTGTAGGTATTTTACAATTACAATGGATCCGCTTTTTACTTACAGTATAGTAATATAATAGCAATTTAATCAATATGGTAATATAATAATATTATAGCAATTTGTACAATATGGTAATAAAACAGCAATTTATAAATATAGTGATATAATAGCAATCTATAGAATATAGTGATATAATAGCAATCTATAGAATATAGTGATATAATAGCAATCTATAGAATATGTGATATAATAGCAATCTATAGAATATAGTGATATAATAGCAATCTATAGAATATAGTGATATAATGGCAATCTATACAATATAGTGATATAATAGCAATCTATACAATATAGTGATATAATGGCAATCTATACAATATAGTGATATAATAGCAATGTGTACAATATAATGATATAATAGCAATTTACACAATATGGTAATATAATACCAATAAAACAATATATTGATATAACAGCAATCTATAAAATATAGTAATATAATGGCAATCTATACAATATAGTAGTATATTTATAACCACCATGTAGTATTTCACATGACATATGCCTCTGTGGTAAAATGTAAAAACCTCAATGAACAGCTATCGATACTAAATACTGTTGCGTAACACCACACGGTAATCGAGATTTGTAGTGTGGTTTTGGTATAAAATACAGACAATGGTGTACAATATTGGATACTGCTGCTCTATATTTTATATCCACCGATTAAAGGAAGTTGCTATGTTTGCACTATATAAGTACGCTGTGATGTATTCCCATCTATTCCCTGTACTGGTTATCACAAGAAGACTTTTTCCAACAACTAATGAAATGTCAACAAACACAGAGACTAGATCTATGGGTCACAATGTATAGTCTGAAAGAAAACCAGTGGAATGGTCCAGCTCTATTGGGCCTAGATGCATATTAAAGTTCTGATGGCCTACCTTATTTCTAATTTTCTGATGGCCTACCTTTTTTTTTAATGTTCTGATGGCCTACCTTATTTCTAATGTTCTGATGGCCTACCTTATTTCTAATGTTCTGATTGCCTAATACCTTATTTCTAATGTTCTGATGGCCTGCCTTATTTCTATGTTCTGAATGGACTGCCTTATTTCTAATGTTCTGATGGACTGCCTTATTTCTAATGTTCTGATGGACTACCTTATTTCTAATGTTCTGATGGCCTACCACCACTTTTTTTTTAATGTCGATGGCCTACCTTTTTCTACTGTTTTCTGATGGCCTACCTTATTCTATTGTTCTGATGCCCTACCTTAATTTTCTAATGTTTCTGATGGCCTACCTATTTCTAATGTTCTGATGCCTACCTTATTTCTAATTTCTGATGGCCTACTTATTTCGAATGTTCTGATGGCCTACCTTATTCTAATGTTCTGATGCCCTGCCTATTTCTAATGTTCTGAATGGCCTAACCCTTATTTCTTAATGTTCTGATGGCCACCTTATTTCTAAATGTTCTGAATGGCCTACCTTAGATTTCTAATGTTCTGCATGCCTTCCTTCTTCTAATGTTCTGATGGCCTATATTATTTCTAATGTTCTGATGGCCTACTTATTTTCTAAATGTTTCTGAATTGGCCTGCTTCATTTCCTAATGTTCTGATGGCCTACCTTATTTCTAATGTTCTGATGGCCTACCTATTTCTAATGTTCTGATGGCCTACTGCTTATTTTTAATGTTCTGATGCCCTACCTTATTTCTAATGTTCTGATGGCCTACCTTTATTTTCTAATGTTCTGATGGCCTACCTTATTTCTAATGTTCTGATGGCCTACCTTATTTCTAATGTTCTGATGGCCTGCCTTATTTCTAATGTTCTGATGGCCTACCTTATTTCTTATGTTCGATGCCTGCCTTATTTCTAATGTTTTCTAGGGCCTAACCTGATTTCTAATGTTCTGATGGCCTACCTTATTTCTAATTTCTCAATTGGGGGTTTTTTTTTTCCTTTTATGGCCAACCTGATTCTAATGTTCTGATGGCCTACCTTATTTCTAATGTTCTGATGGCCTACCTTATTTCTAATGTTCTGATGGCTGGCCTTATGTCTAATGTTCTGATGGCCTACCTTATTTCTAATGTTCTGATGCCTACCTTATGTCTAATGTTCTGATGGCCTCCTTAATTCTAATGTTCTATGGCCTAACCTTATTCTAATGTTTCTGATGGCCTACCTTATTTCTATATGTTCTGATGGCCTACCCTTATTTCTATGTTCTGATGCTGCCTTATTTCTAAGGTGTCTGATGGACTGCCTTATTTTCTAATGTTCTGAATACTGCCTTCATTTCTAATTTCTGATGGCCCTACCTAGTTTCTAATGTCTGATGGCCTACCTTATTTCTAATGTTCTGATGGCCTACCTTATTCTAATGTTCGTATGGCCACGACCTTATTTTTCTACTGTTCTGATGGCCGACCTATTTCTATGTTCTATGGCCTACCTTATTTTCTAATTGTCTGATGCCTACCTTATTTCACTGTTCGGATGACTACCTTATTGCTAAATGTTCTGATGGCCTAAAACCTTTATTTGCTAATGTTTCTGATTGTCTACCTTATTTCTATGTTATCTTATGTACTGCCTTATTTCTAATGTCTGATTGCTGAACCTTATTTCTAATGTTCTGATGGCCTACCTTATTTCTTATGTTCTGATGGCCTACCTTATTTCTAATGTTCTGAGGCCTAACCTTATTTCTAATGTTTCTGATGCCTACCTTATTTCTAATGGTTCTGATGCGCCTTATTTTCTAAATGTTTTCTGAGTCCTACCTTATTTCTAAGTTCTGATGGCCTGCCTTATTTCTAATGTTCTGATGGCCTACCTTATTTCTATGTTTCTGAGGCCTACCTTATTTCTAATGTTCTGATGGACTGGCCTTATTTCTAATGTTCTGTCTGATGGCCTACCTTATTCTACTGTTTCTGATGGCCTACCTTATTCTAATGTTCTGATGAGCCTACGTATTTCTACAGTTCTGAAGGACTGCCTTATTTCTAATGTTCTGATGGACTGCCTTATTTCTAATGTTCTGATGGCCTACCTTATTTCTAAATGTTCTATGGACTGCCTTATTTCTAATGTTCTGATGGCCTACCTTATTTCTATGTTCTGATTGGACTGCTTATTTCTAATGTTCTGATGGACTTGCCTTATTTCTATGTTTCGATGGCCTACCTTATTTTCTCATGTTTCTGAAGGACTGCCTTATTTCTAATGTTCTGATGGCCTACCTTATTCTTAATGTTCTGATGGCCTACTTAATTTCTAATTGTTCTGATGACTGGCCTTATCTAATGTTCTGATGGCCTACCTGATTCTAATGTGATGATGGACTGCCTTCTTTCTAATGTTCTGATGGGACGCCTTATTTCTAATGTTCTGATGGCCTACCTTATTTCTAATGTTCTGAAGGACTGCCTTGTTTCTAATGTTCTGATGGCCTACCTTATTTCTAATGTTTCTGATGGCCCTTATTTCTAATGTTCTGATGGACTGCCTTATTTCTAATGTTCTGATGGACTGCCTTATTTCTAATGTTCTGATGGACTGCCTTATTTCTAATGTTCTGATGGCCTACCTTATTTCTAATGTTTCTGATGGACTGCCTTATTTTCTAATGTTCCTGAATGCCTACCTTATTTCTAATGTTCTGATGGACTGCCTTATTTCTAATGTTCTGATGGACTGCCTTATTTCTAATGTTCTGATGGCCTACCTTATTTCTAATGTTCTGATGGCCTACCTTATTTCTAATGTTCTGATGGACAACCTTATTTCTAATGTTCTGATGGCTGCCTTATTTCTAATGTTCTGATGGCCTGCCTTATTTCTAATGTTCTGATGGACTACCTTACTTTCTTTCTAATTTCTATATGGCCTCTTATTTCTTATGTTCCTGATGGCCTACCTTATTTCTACTTTCTGATGGCACTGCTTATTTCTAATGTTCTGATGGCCTACCTTAGTTCTTATGTCTGATGGCCTCATACCCTTTTTCTAATGTTTCTGATGCCTACCTTATTTCTAATGTTCTGATGGACTGCTTATTTCTAATGTTCTGATGGCCTACCTTATTTCTTATGTTTCTGATTGCCTACCTTATTTCTAATGTTCTGATGGACTGCCTTCTTTCTAATGTTCTGATGGCCTGCCTTATTTCTAATGTTCTGAATGGACTACCTTATTTCTAATGTTCTGATGTCCTACCTTATTTCTTATGTTCTTGATGGCGCTACCTAATTTCTAATGTTCCTGATGGACTGGCCTTATTTCTAATGTTCTGATGGACTGCCTTATTTCCTAATGTTCTGATGGACTCCTTATTTCTAATGTTTGATGGACTGCCTTACTTTCTAAATGTCTGATGGCCTACCTTATTTCTATGTTTCTGATGACCTACCTTAATTTCTAAGTTCTGATGGCCTACCTTATTTCTAATGTTCTGATGGCCTCCTTATTTCTATGTTCTGATGGACTGCCTTTTTGCTAATGTTCTGATGGCCTACCTTATTTCTAATGTTCCTGATGGGACTGCCTTATTTCTAATGTTTCTGATTGCCTACCTTATTTCTAATGTCTGATGGCCTACCTTATTCTAATGTTTCTGATGGACTGGCCTTATGTCAAATGTTCTGAGGGCCTACCTTATTCTAATGTTTTCGATGGACTGCCTATTTCTAATGTTCTTGAGGCCTATATTATTTCTAATGTCTGATGGACTTGCTTTATTTCTAATGTTCTGATGGGCCCTATATTATTTCTACTGGTTTCTGATGGACTGCTTATTTCTAATGTTTCTGATGGCCCGGGTCCACAACGGTAGCCCCCCCGACGCCCGCCCCATCCCAAGTGTTCTCGTTATCGTGTGATAAAAAGTACTACGAGTTATGTAATACTGACTCTCCGTTATGGTGTGTTATATATAGAATACTGAATCTCTCATTATGGTGGGTGTTGATTACTACTGAACTTCGTTATGGGTGTTCTATAGAATACTGAACTCTCATGTTATGGTGTGTATATAGACTGAATCTGAACTACTGTAGTTAATGTGTAAGTGTCCTATATATAGAATACTGAACTCTACTTATGATGTCTATTAAGTAAGACTGAACTCTAGTTATGTGTGTATATATAGATACTGTGAATCTCGTTATGGTGTGTATATATAGAATCCTGAACCATCTTTATGGTGTGTAATATATAGAATACTGAACTCTCGTTATGGTGTGTATATATAGACTACTGACTCTAGTTATGGTGTGTATATATGAATACTGAACTCTCGTTATTGTGTGTATATATAGAATCCTGAATCTCAGTTATGGTGTGTATATATAGAATACTGAACTCTTATGGTGTGTATTATATAGAATACTGAACTCTCGTTATGGTGTATATTATAGAATATGAACTCGTTATGGTGTGTAATATAGAATACTGAACTCATTTTTTGGTGTGTATATATAGAATACTGAACTCTCGTTATGGTTGTATATATAGAATACTGAAACTCTCGTAGGTGTGTTATTAGAATCTCGAATCCTCTCGTTATGGGTGTGAATAAGAATACTGACCTCGTTATGGTGTGGTAATATATAGAACTACTTAACTCGCTCTTTATGGTGTGTATATAATAGAATACTGAACTCTAGTTATGTGTTTAGTATATAGAATACTGAACTCTCGTTATGGTGTTATATAGAATACTGACTCCCCTAGGGTGTATATATAGATACTGAACTCTAGTTTGGTGTATGTATAGTAATACTGAACTCTCGTTATGGTGTTGTATATATAGAATACTGAATCTCGTTATGGGTGTGTTATATATAGAATACTGAACTCTAGTTATGGTGGTTATATATAGAATACTGACTCTCGTTATTGGTATATATAGAATACTGAACTCTCGTTATGGTGTGTATATAGAATACTGAACTCTTGTTATGGTGTGCATATAGAATACTGAACTCTCGTTATGGTGTGTATATAGAATACTGAACTCTCGTTATGGTGTGTATATAGAATACTGAACTCTCGTTATGGTGTGTATATACGATACTGAACTCTCGTTATGGTGTGTATATATAGAAACTGAACTCTCGTTGGTGTGTATTATAGAATACTGAACTCTATTATGGTTGTATTATAGAATACTGAACTCTCGTTATGGTGTGTATTATTAGAATCCTGACTCTCGTTATGGGTGTATATATAGATACTACTCTCGTTATGGTGTGTAATCGAATACTGAACTCTCGTTTGGTGTGTATATAATAGATACTGAACTCTATCGTTATGGTGTGTATATATAGAATACTGGAACTCTCGTTATGGTGTGTATATATCGAATAACTTGAACTCCTAGTTATGGTGTTGTGTATAGAATACTGAACTCTCGTTATGGTGTATGTTAAAATACTGAACTCTGTTATGGTGTATGTATAGAAGACTGTAACTCTCGTTATGGTGTGTATATATAGAATACTGAACTCTCGTTATGGTGGTGTGTATATAATATCTGAACTCTCGTTATGGTGTGTATATATAGAATACTGACTCTGTTTATTAGTGTGTGTATATATAGAATACTGAACTCGCTCGTTACTGGTGTGTATATATAGAATACTGACTCTCAGTTTATGGTGTGGTATATATAGAAACTGACTCTCGTTTATGGTGTCTATAATAGAATACTGAACTCCGTTATGGTGTGTATATAGAGAATACTGAACTCTCGTTATGGTGTGTGTATATAATACTGAACTCTCGTTATGGTGTTATATAAATACTGAACTCTGTTATGGTGTGTATATAGAATACTGAACTCCTCGTTTGGTGTGTTATATAGATACTGAACTCTCGTTATGGTGTGTATATATAGAATACTGAACTCTCGTTATGTGGTGTGTATATAGAAGACTGAACTCTCGTTATGGTGTGTATATATAGAATCACGTAAACTCTAGTTTATGGTGTGTATATATAGAAACTGAACTCTCGTTATGTGTGTGTATAGAATATGAACTCTAGTTATGGTGTGTTAATATAGAAATACTGAACTCTCGTTATGTGATGTCTATATTAGAAATACTGAACCTCAGTTATGTGTGTATATATAAGAATACTGAACTCTCATTATGGTGTGTATATATGAATACTGAACTCTTATTATGGTGTGTATATATAGAATACTGAACTCTGTTGTTATAGGTGGTCTATATATAGAATACTGAACTCTCGTTATGGTGTGTGTATAAATACAAATCACTGTTATGTGTGTATATATAGAAACTGAACTCTCGTTATGGTGTGTATTATATAGAATACTGAATCTAGTCTATTTATGGTGGGTTATATATAGAATACTGACTCTCGTTATGGTTTGTGTATAGAATCTGACTCTGTTATGGTGTGTGTATAATACTGAACTCTCGTTATGGTGGGTATAATAGAATACGGAACTCTCGTTATGGTGTGTAGATATAGAATACTGAACTCTATTATGGTGGTATATATAGATACTGAACTCTCGTTATGGTGTGTATATATAGAATACTGAACTCTCATTTATGGTGTCTATATATAGACCATACTGAACTCTCAGTTCTGGTGTCTATATATAGAATACTGAACTCTCGTTATGGTTGGATATATAGAATACTGAACTCCTCGTTATGGTGTGATATATAGAATACTGACTCTCGTTATGGTGTCTATATATACATACTGAACTCTAGTTATGGTGTGTATATAGAATACTGAACTCTATTATGGTGTGTATATTGAATACTGAACTCGGTTAATGGTGTCTATATAGAATACTGAACTCTAGTTTATGGTGTGTATATATAGAATACTGAACTCGCTTATGGTGTTATATATAGAATACTGAACTCCGTTATGGTGTGTATATAAATAATGAAACTGACTGAACTCTCGTTATGGTGTGTATATATAGAATACTGAACTCTCGTTATGGTGTGTATATATAGAATACTGAACTCTCGTTATGGGTGTATATATAGAAATACTGGCACTCTAGTTTGATGGTGGTGTATATAAGAATACTGACCTCATCGTATGGTGTCTATATATAGAAACTGACTCTATTTAATGTGTGTATATATAGAATACTGAACTCTCGTTATGGTGTGTATATATAGAATACTGAACTCTCGTTATGGTGTCTATATATAGAATACTGAACTCTCATTATGGTGTGTATATATAGAATACTGAAACTCTCGTTATGGTGTGTGTATATAATACTGAACTCTCGTTATGGTGTGTATATATAGAATACTGAACTCTGTTATGGTGTGTATATATAGAATACTGAACTCTCGTTATGGTGTGTGTATAGAATACTGAACTCTCGTTATGGTGTGTGTATATAATACTGAACTCTCGTTATGGTGTGTGTATAGAATACTGAACTCTAGTTATGGTGTGTATATATAGAATCTGAACTCTCGTTATGGTGTGTGTATATAATACGGAACTCTCGCGTTATGGTGTGTGTATATACATACTGACTCTCTTAGGTAGTGTGTATTGAATAGATGAACTCTTTATGGTGTGTATATAGAATACTTAACTCTCATTATGGTGTCTCTATATGAATCACTGAACTCTCGTTATGGTGTCTATATATAGAATACTGAACTCTAGTTATGTGTGTATATATAGAATACTGAACTCTCGTTATGGTGTGTATATATAGAATACTGAACTCTCGTTATGGTGTGTATATATAGAATACTGAACTCTCGTTATGGTGTGTATATATAGAATACTGAACTCCTCGTTATGGTGTTATATATAGAATACTGAACTCTCGTTAGGTGTGTGTAATATAATACTGACTCTCGTTATGGTGTTATATATAGAATACTGAACTCTCGTTATGGTGTGTTATATAGAGACTGAACTCTCGTTATTGTGTGTGTATATAATACTGATCTCTTAGGTGTGTTATAGAATACTGAACTCTCGTTATGGTGGTATAGATAGATACTGAACTCTCATGTTATGGTTCCTATATAGAAATACTGACTCTCTGTTATGGTGTGTACGTAATTAGAATACTGAACTCTAGTTATGTGTGTGTATAGATAAATCTGAACTCTCGTAGTGTGTTATATCTAGATACTGAACTCTCGTTATGTGTGGTTATATATAGAATACTGACCTTAGTTATGGTGTGTAATATAGCATTACTGAACTCTATTATGGTGTGTATATAGAATACTGAACCTCGTTTATGGTGTGTATAGATAGATACTGACCTAGTTATGGTGTGTATATATAGAATACTGAACTCTCGTTATGGTGTGTCATATATAGAATACTGAACTCTCGTTATGGTGTGTAAGATTGACTTCGTATGGTGTATATACTGAACTCTGTTTGTGTGTGTATAATAAACTGAACTTCGTTTATGGTGTGTATAATAGAATACTGAACTCTCAGTTATGTGTGTATATCTAGAATAATGACTCTAGTTATGGTGTTTATATATAGAATACTGAACTCTCGTTATGGTGTGGTATATTAGAATACTGAACTCTCGTTATGGTGTTGTATAGAATACTGAACTCTCGTTTGGTGTGTTATATATACTGACTCTTTTATGGTGTGTTATAGAATCTGAACTCTAGTTATGTGTGTATATAAGAATACGAACTCTCATATGGTGTTAATATTAGAATGCAACTTCCGTTATGGTGTGTATATATAGAATACTGAACTCTAGTTATGGTGTGGTATATATAGAACTGAACTCTCGTTATGGTGTGGTATATATAGAATATGAATCTCCGTTATGGTGTGTATATATAGAATACTGAACTCTCTTATGTTGTTGTTATATATAACTGAACTCTCGTTAGGGTGTCTATGTATCTAATACTGATCCCTCAGTTATGGTGTGTATATAGAATACGTGACTCCTGTTATGGTGTTCTTATATAGAATACTGAACTCCTGTTATGGGTGTGTAAATAGAATACTGAATCTCGTTATGGTGTGTATATTAGAATACTGAACTCTCTTTATGGTGTGTTTATATATAGACATACTGAACTCTCGTTATGGTTGTATCTATAGAATACTGAACGCTAGTTATGGTGTGTATATAGAATACTGAACTCTCGTTATGGTGTGTTATATATAGACTAGAATTCTCGTTATGTGGTGTATATATAGAATACTGACCTCAGTTATGTGTGTATATATAGAATACTGAACTCTCGTTATGTGGTGTATATAATAAGCATACTGAATCTCGTTATGGTTGGTGTATATATAGAATACTGAACTCTAGGTTGATGTGTGTATGTATATATAATACTGATCTCGTTATGGTGTTAATATAGAATTGATCTTTTATGTGTGTATATAGAATACTGACTCTCTAGTGTTATGGTGTGATATATAGAATACTGAACTCTCGTTATGGTGTATATATAGAATACTGAACTCGTTATGGTGTGTATATAATAGAATACTGAACTCTAGTTATGGTGTGTATATAGAATACGAACCTCTTATGGTGTGTATTAAGAATACTGAACTCTCGTTATGTGTGTATATATATACGACTCTAGTTACTGGTTTGTGTATAGAATATACTGACTTCTCGTTATGGTGTGATATATAGAATACTGAACTCTCGTTGGTGTGTGTATATATAGAATACTGAACTCTAGTTATGGTGTGTAATATAAATACTGACACTCTCGTTATGGTGTGTATATATCATACTGACTCTCGTTATGGTGTGTATATATAGAATCTACTCTGTATGGGTGTGTGTATAGACTATGAACTCTGTTATGGTGTGTAAATATAAGAATACTGACCTCCGTTATGGTGTTGTATATATAGAATACTGAACTCTCGTTATGGTGTGTTGTATATAAATACTGAGAAGCTCTCGTTATGGTTGTATGAATACTATATAGAATACTGAACTCTCGTTATGGTGTGTATATATAGAATACTGACCTCTGTTATGGTGTGTATATATAGAATACTGAACTCTCATTAGGTGTGGTATATATGAATAATGAACTGCTCGTTATGGTGTTTATATAGAATACTGATCTCGTTATGGTGTGTGTATATATAGAAATACGAACTCTCGTTATGGTGTGTATATATAATACTGAACTCTCGTTATGGTGTGTATATATAGAATACTGAACTCTCGTTATGTGTGTATATATAGAATACTGAACTCTAGTTATGGTGTGTGTATAGAATACTGAACTCTCGTTATGGTGTCTATATATAGAATACTGAACTCTAGTTATGGTGTGTTATATGAATACTGAACTCTCGTTATGGTGTGTATATATAGAATACTGAACTCTCGTTATGGTGTGTATATATAGAAATACTGACACTCTAGTTATGGTGTGTATATATGACATACTGACTCTCTTATGAAGTGTCTATAGTATATGAATACTGAACTCTCGTTATGTGTGTATATAAGAATTACGGAACTCTCGTTATGGTGTGGTATATATAGAATACTGAACTCTCCGTTATGGTGTGTGTATATATGAATACTGAACTCTCGTTATGGTGGGTGTATATATAGAATACTGAGCCTGTCGTATGGTGTGTATATATAGAATACTGAACTCTCAGTTAGGTGTGTTTATAGAATACTGAACTCTCGTTATGGTGTACTATATAGAAATACTGAACTCTATTATGGTGTGTGTAATATAGATACTTTGAACCTCGTTATGGTGTGTATATATAGAATCTGAACTCTCGTTATGGTGTGTGTATATATACTGAACTCTCGTTATGGTGTGTATATATAGAATCCTGAACTCTCGTAATTTGGTGTGTATATATAGATACTGAACTCGCGTTATGGTGTGTTATATTATACTAACTCTAGTTAATGGGTGTTATATATATTGAATATTACTCTCATTATGGTGTCTATATAGATACTCCTAGTATTTGACTTAAGAATACTACTCTCGTTATGGTGGAGTGCACACCATAACGAGAGTTCAGTATTCTATATATATACACACCATAACTAGAGTTCAGTATTCTATATATAGACA